>JBBMKF010076650.1:0-16126 GCA_037834155.1 Curcuma caesia
AATGGATTTGCAGGTTGTCTTTGAAAACTAATAATGCTTCCATTGATATGATTTAATCCCTAGAATGATATGCTTTCCTTGGAGTTTCTGTGAAAATAATTTCATAGTTTTCTAATATCTATGGTGTGTCACAACCACGTAGCAAATAAGTCCTTATATAATTGATAATTAAAGTGAGTAATTGTTATTATTTTTCTGATAAGCACATAGTTCATATATAATCAATAATTGCAGTTTCCTAATTGGCAAGTTCGTATGTAATTTATAATTGAAGCGTTTAATTATCATTATTGTTTTAATAAGCACATGGTCAATTATATAATTGATAATTGAAGTGAGTAACTAATTATCTCATTATCCATTATATAATTGATAATTGTAGTTCGTTATATCTTTGATGCGTTACAACCACAAAGCAAGTCCTTATATAATTGATAATTGAAGTGAATTATTATTATTTTTCTAATAAGTATTGTCTATGCATAATTAATAATTGAAGCGTGTAATTATTATTATTTTTCTAATAAGCACGAAGACCTGTACAGTCTATTATAGCGGACCATTTTCAATTTGATATCCTCAATTAGTGTCCCAAGCCCACTTGCTTCCAACGTTGGAAATCATTGATTATATGGTTCTTGCTGGAAGGTTAATATGTGAATAGAAGAAAATCAATTTGCTTCATCAGGAATATCAAATGATTTTCTTGCACAATACAAGTTAAATATATTTTTACTGCCACCCACATATATAAAAATGCATCTACTATTCTTATTCTTACTACAAAAATTAGGTGCCCATGCAAGCATATGTTTCTATAATGGTGAGACAGCCACCTGGTATGGAGCAAAAGTAGTAGTCAATTATCACTAATGTGAAAGAAGAGTCAGAGAACCCCACAAAGGAGTGATATAGCATCACTTTTCTCATGCCCAAAGATAATATTCCTTCGTAGATTTGACAACATTAGATGAAACTCAACTTTCTTTATTTGAACTATTGGGTGTATCCTCCTGTAAACCTTGTCTTTGAGTTTTGGATCAGAAGCATTTAGATGGATCAGTTAAATATTATCTAGTTGGCACCTTCAGCACAGGAGGTTGGGAAAGTTAGCAAGCCACTCGAACCAAAATAGATTAGGGTAAGATGTTCTATGAAGTGAATATATGTCTGAAAGGATACATTTAATTATCAGAGAACGAGAGAATGATGAATTAACATGATTGGCAAAATTGGTATCAACCTCAGATAGTTAAAAGCAAACCCTATTACAATTGGTAGCAGATTGATATTATAAGTGCAATCAGAATACATGGAGAAAAAAATAAATAATTTCAAGCATGGTATAGGAAAAGAAATCCAAAATTGGATCCATGTTAATAACTGGATCTTAATTATTATCTATAATATAATAACAAATAATAGAATTAATAAAACTAAATTGGAGCTCATTTCCTAATATGAGATTATCTTTTATTGTCAGATTTGTGATTTCAAGCTAATATTGTTTAATAGAATTGCTAAATAATATATGATATACATGCTATATCCATTAGACTATTAATAGATTATAAACTTGTTAAATCATATTATTGTTTGATGCTAGGTTTAGCAATAATCCTACATTATTAATAAAATCATATTGTGTATTGCTCCATGGGATGAAATTCAGTTGTGATTTTAATTGTAAAGAGGGTGTTTGGAAAGGGTATTAATCAAGGTAAATAACGCAGCTTATTTTTTTCAAAGAAAAATTGCTTTAAGTTTTAGTTGTTTTAAAGTTCTATATTTGTTTAACTTTTTCATAAAATTGTTTAGATTTTTTAGAAAGTTTGTTGTAGATTTGCTAAAACTTCTCTGTGAATACTCACAAGATTCCCAATTTTTCTAGTCTCGATCTAACTCAACTGATTCATATTGGTATTAGGGTTTTGACAATCATTAAAGTAAATGATTAGTACAATCCTTATATATATATATATATATATATATATAAAATTAGAGGTTCTAAATAATCATTCTCTAGTGCAAGGCTCAAAATCTTGAGTCGTGTCGAAGTTTTGATCTTTAGTTGGAATTCAATATCATATCGACGTTTCGATGCATAGTGTCAGTGACGGATTGAAGGTTGAAGGAGGAAGAAGATGAAACATAAGAATGGCAGATTGTCTGTGCCTAGTGGTATCAAGTTTCGATAATTTACTGGAATGATACGTTTCGATTGTTTCGTCCGGCACAAGATTTAAAACCATGCTCCAGTGTCTATGTAGATATATGCAGATTTATATGGAGAGTCCAAGAAGTGAGCTTGTGCCTTAAGAATATTTTCATAATTTAAGAAGACTATTGTACGGAAACGGCAAGTATTTTGGGTATCATTCTTAATCCTTTCTTTACATTTTTTTATTGCTAATTTGGAAGATTTGTTGCCAACGATTGATTGGCATCAAGGTCATAATGAAATTCATATTGGACTACTTTGTTGAAAGATTTCCAGTATTACCAATTTTCCATGAGTGGCATGCAAGAGAATTTTGGAATAGTTCTCTTTTTCAGCTTTAAACACACTTAAATTTCCAGAAAACTTATCATTATTTTGTTTCATTCTGTTTTTTAGTAAAATATCTGTCATGTTATCTCTCTATTTCACACACACACAAACCACATTCAATTAGTCTTTCACTGAGACACTAAAAACAACTGCATGTAAGATATTTTTATTTGTTTCTTGAAGAGTTTATGTGCTTCTTGTTTTCTCTCTTTCTCCAAGATTCTGATTTGGTTCTCTTTTCTAACGCCATATCCAAAATTCTGTGAGATACAGAGTCAACTTGCACATTTTGTTGCCAATATATTGAAACTTGAAAGTACTTTAAAATAAAATGGAGACAACTGCCTCAATTGACACATAGTTGTGTAACGTAATGAACCACAATAAGCTGACGGAAAAATATGTATTTATGTAGTTGCTGTTGCATGGTAGTTTTTTCTTGATGCTGATAACTATGGGTATTTGTTCATGTTTGGTATTTTAGTTCCTTTACAGTATAAGCTGTACTTAGCTTTGTTTTCTTCAGCAATTGAGAAACTGATAAAGGAGACTGCTGGCAAATACGCTACTGGAGATGAGGTCTATCTGGTTAGTCCAATATGATTTCATATATTCTTCTTTTGAAAAGTTAACTGATTGTTTATATTCATTTAAAGTGCTTAAGTATCATAACTTTGGTGTACGACCGTTTGCCCAAAATACAGATAAAAGCACAAACATTAATTTTAAACTGAAATTTTATATCCTTTGGAGTCATGAAATTACTTAGATATCCTAAATATACCAACTTGAGGTTGAACCAATGTGGTTAAGGGCCCTTAATTATTATTTTTCTCCTCGTATGCACATTATATGCCTGTCCAAATGCAAGTCGTATTTAATTTTTCAGGCATCCTTGGTTATGTTTATTTACTTTCCTATAATTTGACATGTTTCAGCCTAGACGTTGTTCATGTCTTTAACTGAGTGACTGTGAATCCTAAAAGCTTCAACTAATTGGAGATGACCCAATTCATAAATTTGGATTCTTGATGCCCCTTCACACACATGAGCAGGTGGATTGGTCTAAATTGGCACGTCTTAATGCTTAACACGCAAACTCATTTTTCACTATAATATATTATTAAAAATAGGAGGATTTGAATACATTTATTCTTGCTAGATATCTATTAAGCTATGCCTCTGGTGAGCAATTATCCCAAATCTTAAGCTAATAGGAAAAGGTTCGTTATTATGATTGCAATTGTACTTGTTCGGATATTCTAAAGCAACATACAAGTGATGCTGCATGATCTTTGCTATCTGCAGGCTGATTTGTTTTTGGCACCCCAGATATATGCTGCAACATCACGTTTCCAAATAGACATGGTAATCCTAGTCGGATAGTTTGTTTTTTTTCCACCTTAATTTAGAATTACTGAAGATTTGTTATAACTACAATTATCAAACATGCTAGGAGGTATAAACAATTGAAATCTGAAGGATCTAAATTTGGAGGTTAATATTTATTTGTTCAATGGATGTTGTCTTTCCCCACCTCTCATTTCATAACAACCAAAACATACATCATAAAACCCTCACTCTATTGAAATATGTAGCTGAAACCAATAGAAACATAAACAAATAGGCCCAGAAATCTAGAGCTTACTTCCGAACAACTTTCGTAATTGGATTGAACCATTTTGTTGAGATTTGCATCAGCAACTGCATTTCATTGGATTTTTAACCTTTCTATTTTGTCTTTTTTTTTTTGTGAAGTCACTTTACCCTACATTAGTGAGATTGAGCCAAGCATATGATGAGCACCCTGCGTTTCAAGCTGCCCACCCACTTAAGCAGCCAGACGCACAGTCGCAATCCTGAGGAAAGTTCTATTTCTAAATGGTATCAGATTGAGATCAAGACTGAAAATAAAGCTATCGATGGTCTGATTTATTTCCTAAAACAAAAACTGTTTTGTAAGTTGAGCAAGAAAGGATGTATGCATCAAGAATTTGCAGTCTTGTTGGATAATATAAATACTTGTCAGTAGTAGTCGTAGAATGCGAATCTACTATCGTTCTTCAACTGCACTACAAGTGGGAATAGATCTATGAACTGTTTAAAACCATCATAAACCTCATTTTAGTACTTGTTTCTCGAGGTCACTTGCTATTTGAAATCTTTGGAAAAGAGTATCGTTAGATTTTTACAGAATTATTATTCTGTCAAAATGATCTTTGCTTATAAGATCCTTAGTTCATAGACACAGCTACTTTATTAGCTATTCCATTTATGATTGAGATATTAGTTATTCATGCATTTGATTTCTTTTTTTTTGGCCATCTTCTTTTATTGATGTTTTGTTTGCCTAATCATAATTTTTACATTCAAATGTCATTCCAAAATTGTCAAATGTGATATATTAATCGAATTATGTTTCCTTTGCCTTGTATTATTTTTCACTAGTCTTATGCCCTGTATGATATGCATCCTCATCCATGTAGACATTGTCATTGACATCAGAGGAAGAGGCTGTTAGGAGAGTCAAAGTAGTTGTCCGATAGTTTAAATATGTTTCTATAACTATGTTGGGTCAAACATTTAATAGAAGCTGTTAATCATCAAATCAAACTTCATAAGAAAAAATGATTAAAATCAAAAGAGAGTGTTCTTTTTCATTGGAATGGTTGGAAGAATATTTTTTTTCATTTATTATTGAAATAGTATTTCATCCCATCGTAACATATTTTTATTTTTGATATTGTTGTAACAGTTGTGATATTATACTTGTTATAGCATCAACGTTTCAATTCTAATTAATATTAATAATACTATATTGTAGTAGTTATAGTTCATAGCTGTTATAATATAGACATTTTATTTCTGATCAATATTGTATTGTAGTAGTTATAAATTACAACCGTTAAACATAGACATTTTCTTTCTGATGAACATTGATCGATATTTATTATAGTAATTACGAGACCATAGTTACTACACAGTTCTGACAATCATCTAAGATCAATATTATATTATAGCAGCTACGATTTGTAATTGCTATAACATAAATAATTTATTTCTAGTCAACATTTAATTAGTATTATGTTATATCAGCTATAAGATCATAGCTATTTTAACGGTGTAGTTGTAGCAGTTGTGAAATCATAATTATTATAATTGTGTAGCAACTAGGATTATAGTTATTATAACACAGTTCAAAATAAAATTATTTTTGAAAATAAAAATAAACTAAGATGGATGAAACAATAATAAGAAGACACCCTTTTAATTTTTACCTCTAAAAATTAGAAAAATATAAATATATTGATACAAATGAACCTATGGAGATAATTCATTTTAATAAATATTAATAATTCTTATATTATATAATTTTTTAGAGACTTCAGTTAATATTGTACCTTAAATTTGTTTTTTGAGTTGAATGTCATGATTTATTTATGACATGATTAACACAATCTTAAAAAGATTGTTGCCCCCTTCTCTCACTTTGGATATGTCTGATTCTTTGTTTAGTTCATTTGTCATTCATTTGACTCGTCTAGTCTTATAACCGACTTTGAACAACTCGACTCGTACAACCCACTTGACCCCTCTAATCCACTTGATTCACCCAACACATCCAGTTGAGCTTATCATTTCAATCTAACTGGTTTCGTTTGTCCAACCCATTTGCCCCTGGGATGGTTGCAGCAAATCAAGCACTCCTACGATTAACCAAACACCTAAGCAAATAATCATGAGCACTTTCTGATTTATTTGGTGGTGAAACCGAATCGTCCATCTCTGAATTAGTTAGTTGACAAGAACTGAATACCTGATTACCAATAAAAAATAAAAAATTTATGGCTCCCAAACTGTACACCCAACTCTCCCTATTGATTCATTCCATCATCCCCTTCTAACCTACACAACTCATATATTTCATTATTTTTTATTTAAAATGATAGATCGTATTAATATTCCACAAGCAAAGAAAATATTTCACCTCTTTGAAAAAGATCATTCAATTTCACCTCAAATTGTCTTGTCCAAACATAGAAAAAAAAATATCATCAAGGATGTATTCAATTCCATTTCGCCCTACTAATGGTTGATTCTTCAACCAGATGGGAACAGATGTTACAAGTGCCACTCTCAATGTTTTTGCCTTCAGTGAACATCACTGCTAGCATCAAGGTATGTATTTATCTACACAGCTGGTTCTCTTTCACGTCGAAACTAAGTTGGCACTTGAAGACCATCGTTCGTGTCGATGCCCAGAATCTTCCTGAGGTATTCTAGCTGCTCAAAAGATCCTTGAAGTTCCTCCCACTGCAAGGCAAGAACGGCTCCAGTTATTACTGAACAATTCTAAGACAAGGGCATGGTGTCAAGAACAGGAACAAATATAATCAGGCAAGAAACTCCAATGAAGTGAACAAAATATAAACCACAGCACGAGCGATCAATCGACTATGTTTACAGTTCTTCAGAATGTTTTGCCAGTGCGAGTGATTAATAGAATATTTTGCAGACAGCGTAGAGATTCCCCAAACTATAAAATGTAATGATGTATGATTTTAAGAACCCTAGCTGATTTTGCATTATAGCTTTTGTGACATAACATGATCAAAATTTTACAGCAAAAAGACTACATCTATGTGGTGCATTCTTCTCTTAAAGCAATGGATATTGGCTTTAGAACCCCATCAGAATAACTCCTTATATACAACGAAAAGAGGTCTGACTATGATGACTTCTTTTCAACCGTCAGTAAGAAGAAACAAATGTACTCATTCAGAAAGCAGCATGCCATTTTGGATGAGCTAACTATTGCACATTACATTAAAGGCACTTAATCTCAACAAAAACGTCATTGAAACGTGAGGAAGGTTGATGCTCCTAGTCTATCGAGGAACCCATTCATAAACTTCCTCCAAATCAATCTCTCACTATATATTTTACAGTCTGAATACATGATTACAAATGTGTATGAAACAATATTAAATTTTCATTGAAAAACAATATCAGGAAAACTTTACCTCTTGGAAAGAAAGAGAAACAAGCTTCCAACCAGCAGCAACAATATATCGACGCTTCAGTATAGTGTGGCCTAGAGGAGTACCTGTTGAACAACATAGACAAGTTAAATTTTCAGTGCAATCTACAAATCATACCTTTCATATTCATATTCTGAATTTACCTAAAAGCAGAATATTTTTCTTTATCAAAAAATTATTCCCTTAAATTCAAAACATGCATTTTAAGATATTCACATTCTAATGGTGTCTAAATAACTTACTTTGGACCAAACAATGGACAATAAACTGATCTTGAAATCAGCTTGTGGCAACATTTTCAGTTGATATCTTATATGTGGTTGGGTAGATAGAAACTTGAAATACAAGGGTATAATCAGAAAGAAAAGAGAGTATTTTTTTGGTAAAAAAAAGAATATGAGGTGTTTTTTTGGTAAATTCAGAATGTGATTGCTACATGCCTAAGTTTCTGGAAAAATGTGTCGGTCCATCAATCTCAAATGCAAGCTTTCTGTCGACAAGTACTGCATCTAGTGTGTATCCATCCACCACATACTCTTTCACCCAGTCAAGACCTGTACTTACGAGAAGCCTAGCAACCTCGTTTTGGAATGAGGAAGTAGTTTTCTCATTGAATCGCTTAGTCTTCCCTGCTCTCGATATTTTCTCCTCTAGATCACTTCTCAGTGACAGGCCAAGATTCGAATACTGAAGTTTCAAACACTGGTTGGCCAGATGAACCTGTGTAGCAAACATGATATCTTCCCTATATTGTTCTGAGATCCTTCCCTCTTCAAACTTGCTTAAAGAAGTCCAGACACAGGAAAAGAATGGGCGATCCATTCGGTTAAGTACAGCATAAGACCAGGCTATATTTCCGAGCTGACCTCTGTTAAATCTCAATGTAGATGAATCCAAATGGTTGCTCACAATACTTTCAGCATGGTCACTTGCCTCAGTCTTGGCATTTAAAATTTCTGGCTGACGTGAGTTTTCTACTTCCACAAAATATTTCCAACTGCCTGCATCTGTGAATGCCTCATCGAGTGAGTCAAGAAAAAGATCAGCACACTCATTTAAAGAAGCAAATGCCCACAAGAACTGAGCAAGCTCTTGCTCCCTGAAAGTATGAACTATTTCAGATGCCCTTTTAGATAGGGCGAAAAAGAGATCTGGTGCAGAATGTTGCATCAATGCAAATGCACCAGCAGTGTTAGCAACATTCTGCGAATTGAAATCGCCAATCTTCAAAAGTGCCACCTCAGCAATTCTATCCATTTCTGACAAATAGAGAAGGTCACCACCAACCTTTGACAAGGCCCAGGCTATGTTTGATATCCCTTGCACCGAGCACTCTGGTAGCACAGTCATTGCAATACCAATGAGCATTGACATCTCTCTTTGACGGGCAATTGACAACCTATGAGTTCTACTCATGGAAACCTTTTCCATGTTCTTAGCAATGCGGTGGAGAGCTGTAGCAATATTTCGTGGAGTAAGTGGTGAAGGTTTCAAGCCTTTTGCCACTGCTGAGATAGCCTCAGAAGCTATTTCCAAGACCTCATCAGCAGTCTGTGCCTCCACAATGGCTTTGTTCAAAGCAATCTCTTTCTTTCTATCTGAGGCTCCTGTAAACTGTGATAACTTCTCAATGAATTCCTCCCTCGAATTTATCCGCCTTTTCTCGAACATCCCATCTGCAACTGTATTGATTTTCTCTCTAAGACCACTGAAGCCACTTTTCAAATTCAATTCATCCAAATCAATTTCCTCAGAGACTACAGTAGAACCATGGTCATCATCATCCTCCAGATCATCCAAGAAGGCATCTTTACCACTAATCTCCTTTTCTTTTTTGCTAGCTTTGGCTTTTTTCTTCCTATTTCTTTTCTTTGGAACCACCATTTTCTCCATCGAACTAGTCAAGCCCCTCACCTCAATTGCTCTCAATGCGATCTTCCTTGCCTTGACGCACCAATCCATGTTCTCTGCATCATTCAGCAGACTTGATCTTTCCCTGGCCTTCTTCAAAGGTATTTGATTCTTTGATGAAGGAATCTCTCCTAGGAACTCCAATTGCCACTGTGAATTAACCTCATTTTGGTCATCCACACCATTCTTGTCTGCCAAATCACTTCCCAGTCTACAAGAACAGATCTTTCTATTCAGAGACATCGGCTTGAGCATGAAAGGGGAGGTCTGCATGCTTTTTGCAGAAATCTGCGGTGGAGCAAGGCATTGCCTTGCCAGAAGTGTGGTGAATTGCGACTCCATTTAAACCTTCATACATAGAAATGCAAAATCTTAGGCCATCCAGAGACCAATGCCAAGAAACCAACTACTAGTATGCTACAAAGAAATATCAAGTGCAATCAACTAAACAATTTGCATTCTATGTCAAGGTTTTGAGAGCTACAATAATCCCTACTATCCGGATAATCGGGCTGCAACATCTAATCTATTGAAAATCTGTTATTAATTTAAGGTAACGAGAACAAGTCCGACGAGATGGACTCGTCTTCCTCAGACGGAAATCGGACGCAAGAGGGGAAGAAAAAAAGGAAGTAAAAGAGGAAGAAGAATTGGAGGAGGAAACTGACTTGGACGAGGAAGGGGAAGCGACGATGCGAGGCAAAATTTCCTGCCTTCGTCAGAGGAGGTCGGCCGGCGAGTCCGTTCCGAGGCCACAAGCTGACTGCCGACGGCGAGGAGAAGGCGGCACTAAGCAGCGAAGCGAACGAAGGATAAGGATGCGAAGGGCCGCCGGTCAATTAGCAGGGACACCAAAATAAATGGGAAATTTCAAAATGCTCCTTCAGTTTGTGAAAAATTTTAAATCAACTCTAAATTTTCCAATAAAAGGTAGAATCCATTTCAATGACATCATCTGATCGATTCCACGATCATAGGTTCTGCAGTTGACCATTACGAGAGGGATGATATTATCTCAATTTCATCAAAATTCTACTCTTATAGTCTTATTCACTTCAATAAATCTATTCCGTACTAACCAACTTAATTATGTCTCGAAAACCTTAAATTCTAGACATAAAATCTTAAACCTTAAATCTGTGTAAATTGCTAAAGAAAAGGAATTCAAGATGAAACGTAATCACAAGCATAAGAAAAAAAAATCAGAGAGACGAAAAAAAGTTTATTCCATCCTATTTGAATGAATAAAATAATATTTAAAAATGATTTACATATGATTTCTTAAATACGTCTATTCATTATTTTATAATAGATATATAAATAACAAAAAGGGTGAATAGTTAGTCATAAACGTTGAAAAATTTTCCTCAAAAAGTCTTAATTTTTATTTCCGTCCTTCTAGGTAAAACCCTTCTATGGCGGTAAGGATTTGTTGTATCGTTTCTAGAGGTAAATAAAAATTTAATTAAATGAAATAAATCGGTCAAATTTAAAAATTTAATTGAATTATTTTAAAATTTTAATTATTTTTAAAAAATAATTAATTTAATTAATTCAATTTAATTTAATTTTTAAAATTTTTTATTTGATTAAATCGAATAAACTGAATTAATCAAAATAAAAAAATAATTTATAAAATTTTAAATTAATCAATTAATAAATTCTTAATTAATTGATAATTTTTTTATAATATTTAAAATTTTAATTATTTTAATTAATTCAATCAAAAATTAAATTAATCGATATTTTATCAATTCGATTTGTTCGATTTTTATTTAAAAATTCAATCAATTCGATTAGTTTAAAAAAATTTAATTTAATTTAATTTTAATTAATTTAATTCAATTTTAATTGAATATTCAACCTTAATCGTTTCACTCAGAACCTGAGATAAAATTTTAAGTAGACAAAAGTTCATTTAATATCTTTCAGTTCTTTCCCTAAAGAGCCGGCGACCGAAGCCTCGGTGAACGACGACCGTAACTATAACGGTCCTAAGGTAGCGAAATTCCTTGTCGGGTAAGTTCCGACCTGCACGAAAGGCGTAACGATTTGGGCACTATCTCGGAGAGAGGCTCGGTGAAATAGACATGTCTGTGAAGATGCGGACTACCCGCACCTGGACAGAAAGACCCTATGAAGCTTTACTGTTCCCTGGGATTGGCTTTGGGCCTTTCCTGCGCAGCTTAGGTGGAAGGCGAAGAAGGCCTCCTTCCGGGGGGGCCCGAGCCATCAGTGAGATACCACTCTGGAAGAGCTAGAATTCTAACCTTGTGTCAGGACCTACGGGCCAAGGGACAGTCTTAGGTAGACAATTTCTATAGGGCGTAGGCCTCCCAAAAGGTAACGGAGGCGTGCAAAGGTAAGATATACCCTCCCTATAACATCAAATTATATCGTCGATAACCTATATAACTTAACAAGTCGATAATGATGCTCGAACTCGAATCACTCATTTAAGGAATACTTTACTTTCAATATCATTTGCAACTTACGATTTGATCTCCATTTTACTTGGTATGGATTCTTCTAATATCATAACTACATCAACCAGATTAGATTCGTATCGAACCGATGAGTTACCTAAGACTGTGTTCATGGCGATCCTACAAGTTACGACAGGTTCGAGTTATTTTGGAAACAAAAGAAATCTCGATGAAAACATTTGGACTACTCGACTCAAACCTTTGCATCAAATTTGAGCTCCTTCAGTGAAGAACTCCTGTCGAGTCCATCCCACCTACTGTTGTAACTTGACCACACCACGACACAGTTTCCGATTAGATCTGCGCGTAAACTAGTCGAAATCAGGGCATGTTTAGAATGATCAAGAATAACTGCTGAAAGAAACATTTACCTCCTGAAGAGCATCTCATTAGCTGCTAATTCTGCTGTGCAAAATTCAGAGACAGTATTCGATACCGACACATCGTTTCCTTGACGACTCATTTTTTCTACTAAGAATGAAAAGCAACAAGTAATTCCTTTTGCGCCGAAAAGAACCAACTACCTATTAAACACTGAAGTAGGAAGAAAGAAGAAGAAGAATTGAATGACTCTCATCTGCCATCCTATAGACAGTATATACTAAAATGTGTTCCGACCATGGAGATCAATCGAGATAAAATAGAGTCACAATTTTTCGGAGTTTCTTGGCTTCTTGGCATGTTTCCATGAGCAATTTGCTGTCGTGAAATGCAAAGCATATCACTTGTTGTACCTTTGATAAGATATCCATATTGCACAGCCTGTTGTTGAAATAAACAAAAACATCAGAACAATTCCATTTCTGGACAAGAAATTATCATACAATCTAAGTCAGTCGCCTTTCGGTTTTGCAAATGGAATCGATTAACAGAAGCATCAGTACCTATGCATTTTTCTTTGAGAGATACCAAAAAGAAAATTACAATTTATGGGCTATAGAGTTAGTTATTTAGGTTTCTGGTATCTCAACTGAACAATGGATTTTGCAAGATAAAAAGTAAAAGTGAAAATTTGAGATTCGATGCATTGTCTGATTATGCAAAATCTTCTCACCCTATTGATGTGCATCTTTTACTATAACCTAATCAATGTAGCACTCCGACGAACAACACAAACAAAAAAGCTAATTTACCATTACATACCAAGTATTAACAAATATGCTTTTAGCATATCCAATTGTACAGGCTTAAAAAATTAATCTAAATGAGATACGAATAGCACCAGTGATAGAGTCTTTGGTTAAGACCTGATATGCTATAGAGTAGATGTCGTATATTCCTGTCAATATACGACGGCACTGATCTGAATTAATATTGTCAATGCTATAGAATAATCTACAGGAATTTGTACTGTTAATATTTTCACGACAGAATTATGACCATTTTCAGCAAATGTGGCGGAATGTGAATCAATCGGTTGGTTTAACAATTTGGTAAAAAGGGAAGCAGACTGCAATTTTTTTGGTTCGTATTAAAATGATCTGTATTTGTGAATTGTCACTAAATTTCCTGAATCAGTGCAATCAACAAAAAACTTTAAAAAATAAAGGGTGGGTTAATTAAATGTTTATGTAAGGAAGCATGGTGGAGACAAACCTGCTAGCTTCAATTAATGGCAACTGATCATTTTCAGGTTTCTCGATCAGATTTTGAACCTAAAAAATATTGAATAAATACAATAATAATATCAACGTCAATATTCAATCAAACAATAAATGTAAGAAGCTGCAAAAAAAAATCGCTTAAGCAGTAAAATATGTTCAAAACGATTCAGTAGAAATATTTCCAGCACTTAAATTATGCTCTCTGATGATATACCATGTTATTTTGACATGGAAGATAAGAGTGCTGATTAATCTATTTACTTGAATTTGTAATTAACTTAATAACCTGTATCAATAATTTCAGTGCCACATCACTTCAAGCAATGCATTAAGTTACCAAAAATAGAAAACAAAACAATTTACAGACTTGGTTATGTAGAATCAAAAAGACATAGGAGAAAGGTTGAAGAGAATGCCTAAAATATACCTGCATTTCAGGAAGGGCGGGCTACCATAAAAGTGCTTACAAGTCGTCACATCCTAAAACGGACTATGGATTAATGTATATTGCTCATAGAGGAAGTTAGAGTATGAAACAAATTAATAGTAATGCAGCAAAGATGCTACAATGCATCTAATGAACTTTTATTGTGTGTAACTTCCTATTCTTGGAAATGAGAAGGAAAGAGACAAAGTTACTGGTATGCTAACTGAAGATCTGTAGCGTGGTAGAAGATAGGCCAGCACTAAGTTTAGCTAAAAATCAAAGTAGATGCATTTATGAATTAAAAGGAAAGAAAAATTATCAACTTAGTCAAGATGATTGTAGGAGTGCCATAATGTAATACAACATTCTTTTCCAAATTCTCTTGGAGCGACACAATGTTTGTCGAATTACCAGGTCATATTCCATGCAAAACAGAAGGGTATCCCTACAGGTGATTACCACTTATTTCAACCACAGTAAGGAAAACCAACAATCATCATGCAGTAAGAAATTTCAATGTAGCAACCTAGGGCCCTGAACTTTCAACCTGGTGATTCTAACAAATTAAGTTGATGTTTCAATGATCCAATAGATTGCATCAGGATCCATTTAAATAACAGAAAATGATTTGACCAAGATATGAGCTCAGCCACTGGCCGAACTAAATTTGTGCTGTAGCAAGTGTAAAGCAACTATTCCACAACAAAAACTAAATTGACTCATAACTTTGATATTAATTTGTCAGACCTAACAATTGGTCTAAAATGCTTAAGCTCAAGTTAGCTAACTCATAAATTTATAAAGATTCTCTATTAGCCCATGACTAACCATGTTTGCTCCAATACCAATTGTCATGAACCACTTCATTTAGATCAGAGGGTTGGGCCATTAACTTGTTAGATCTAACCACTAGCCTAAAATGCTTAAGCTCAATCTAACAGTAGCTACCTCATTTAAGTTTACAAGCCTTGTCTATTAGCCCACAACTCATCATGTGGAACTAAATTTGGGTGTTACAATAAGTCTTTCTCATGTAACTCAAGATTTCCCACCACACAATAAGACATATGATTCAATGATAATGTGATAATTTATTTGCAAATTGAAATTCCTAGGAGTCAATAGTGTAAAACATCTAGATTGAATCCTTTCTCACCAACTTGATTGTTGGTTATTAGTTACGTAATCATATTTAAAATGATATTAGAGCATATAATGAGTTCAAATCCTCTTAAATTGAAGAAATACTATAAAACAAATATATTTTGACAATGTGTTGAACTTAGACAAGTTCGATTTTCCCACGCAGGACCAAGGATGGTGTCAAGAGTATAGACAACAAAATTGAATCCATTCCCAACAATTTAATATAAGGGAATGAGTGTTAAATTAATCAAATTTGAAAGGGTAAACAAATAACACCATTTATTTTCAAGATCTTCAAATGGGCACTCTTATTTTGTTTATTATCAAATGTCATAATCTTTAAAATACTCATCATACCCTCTTTACCTTCAATTAATTTTTCACTTTTACTAATTTGAAACAGAAATATTCTAATTTCTCTAGTAACTATCAACTCACTATGAGAGAATATTCACTAATTGAACAACGATATATTGCAATTTATATCCAAAATTCTCAAACTAACAATATATTCACTTATGCTAATTTGAGACAAAAACCTTTCTAACTCTACTTATGAATCGTGAATGATTTAGAAAGTGAACATTCATATACATTTTTATTTGAATAAGAACAATTTTTATACAGCAAAAGTGAACAATTTCAACGAAACTGTTCATTTTTCAATAAATCAAGATAAAGGGGCATCATGGACATATTATTAATGATGGGACACATTAATAATCAAAACAAGGGGCACCTTTAGTTGCTTTTCAAAATAAAGGAACACTTTTGATCTTTTCCCCCAATTTAAAATGATATTAGAACAGATATGGAGTTCAAATCCTCTTAAATTGAAGAAATAACACAAATTAAATTAATTTCATCCATGTGTTGGACTTCGATATAAACTGGTCAAGGTGGTGTTAAAAGTATAAATATTAAATCCATTCCCAACACTTTAATCTCAAGGGATAAAA
>JBBMKF010076859.1:0-21490 GCA_037834155.1 Curcuma caesia
AGATCGCCGGCAATCCAAGCTGAAGTTGTTGCCGCCGCGCCCGACGAAGACACGAAGAAGACGGAGGCGCGATCGGGGCCCAACGAAGGCAGACTCGCGATTTCTAAGTTTCCTTATCGGCTTATCGGGTGGGTTTAGGATCCAATAGATCAACAACCCATTAATCCTAAAATCTATTAACCAGTAACCCTAAGGGTTTAATCTAAACACATTAAAGGTTCAACTTGGGTTGGGGGGCCATGGCCCCCCCGGGCCCCTTAATACATCCGCCCCTGAAATCAGGAGTTGAGTGAATGGACAAGAATGGACAAGATTCAAGAATGTAATGTGATATATATGTTAGTAGTGATCCTCCAGGCCATTTATATGGTGAACTACAAGCGAATAAAATTCAAATATCAATTTTATCTCTATAGTTGGGTCCACGTAAAATAACAGGCCAAGTCAATCTAAAACTAAGAAAACCATTATTGATAATAAATATAATAATTAGAACTCAAAAAGTATTATGAGAAATTCAAATGCTAAGTCGACCAAGATAAAACTTAGATCAAGTGATGACCTTAAAGAAGGTGGCAAAATAGTACAATTCGAAAGCCGCAAACACTTCGATATTGACTTTAGTTAACCTCAAGCCCATCAATATAATGTAGAACTCCTAACTCAAACATATATCGACATCTCCTCGATAATTGATACTATTGAAAATCGACACAAGATAAATACTAAGAATGACTAACATAGGTTAATTCCCTAAATAAGAACAAAAACCTTGCCTAAAGTTACTTATCTAGGCACTCATATAATTAAGCTACTCAGATTATAATAAAAATATAGATTCTTGCAATCTTCAACAGTTCTTCTTCCAAGCTGATGGCATTAGCTTAATGTTCAAAGCTCTCCTCAGATCATCAAATTAGCTTGAGTCTATCAAACTTAAAGTAGTTGGCCCACTTAATTAACTTATTAAATATAGATCACTAATTACCTAAACTTTACTTGTTAACATTGAAACATATACACTAGCTAGTGGTCTATGTACTTGTTCATTTTATTCAATATTATTAGTTATTAATCACAGTTTTTTATGAGTATATTTTAAATAATATTTAAAATTTTGTTGATTATTTTAAATGTTTAATTTAAAAACTATTCCAGCAATTCTTTAAATTCAAATAATTAAAATTTACGGAAATAAAGTTTAAAATGTTATGTTTTGAAAAGGAACTACCTTAGACATCCAAAACATATAATTTTATGTACTCTATAGCCCTAAATATGCCAATTTAAAATTAATTATTTAAATTTGTCATGGTTATCATAATTTATTTTAATTTATGTAATTCTGAGGAAGTTAAACTCATGTTTTTTTTCTCTCTATATTTCTTTTAGTTTTAATTCAATTTCAAATTAATTTTACTTTTAGAATCAAATTATTTAGTTCTGATTTACTTTATTATTCAATTTGATGTAAAATTTTAGTGCAAATTTCGAATTGATAAAATTAATTATTAATTTTGAATAATTCTGTGATATTTAACCAGCCGTTGACCGCTTGACTCATTCAGGCTCTGTGACTGTTCCTTCCTCAGCTCGCAACACCGTTACTACGATCGGTGGGACCCACCCCAACAACGCGTTAAGTAACTCTTCTTCCGGCTGTCCAACCTGGAGCCGTAACCACCCCGTCCCCTACTTTTCCCTTCGATTCCGATCCCTACTTCCCGAGTCATCTGCGGCCTCTGCCAATCCCTTTCACTCTTCCTCGGTTCCACCTCAGATCGAGTCGGCGACTGGGAGAAGAGGCCGACGGAGGGGGAGGCTGCTGGGCCGGAGGTCGATTCATCCGCCCGACGGACGATCGGCGATGGGGGCGAGCGACGCCCTGACGGAGCGGGCGGCCTTTCTCCGCGACTCCCTCCACAAGAGCCGCACCAACACCGACAGCATGGTCTCCATGCTCGGATCCTTCGACCACCGCCTCTCCGCCCTCGAAGCCGCCATGCGCCCCACCCAGGTACTCATCCTCGTCCTCCTTACCCGTCGATGGATCTCGCTGTCGGTAGAGTTTTCGGAGAGGATCTTCCTTGAATTACAGTTTGGCTTTGGTTTAGGGTTTTGGGGAACCTCGATTTAGTTATCTGCTGTCGCTTGTGATGCAGGTGCGCACCTATGCTATTCGTATGGCGCACGGGAACATCGACAAGACCCTCAAATCAGCGGACATTATACTTGGATACTTCGAACGCATGCGAGAGGTTGCCCCTGCTTTCTCCATCTATTTTCTTGTTTGTCAAAACACGCGTTATATATATAAATATTTGATCAAGCTCGGGTTTTCTATTTTTAAATTCTTCTTCTCTCACGTAATGCGCAAAGGTGATAGTAAGTTCATTGTTGAAGTCCATTGTTTTCAACTTCAGGAATGCTTTATTATTATTATTATTATTCTGTGGGCAAAACGGGTGAAGGAAAGAACTGAAAATTTACTGTGAAAATGTTTACTGGATTAGTTTGCGCTGGTGCATATTCTGATCCTTCATGTTAAACGTGGTGCTTTTTTGAATGCGTAGGCAGAGCTCAAATTGTCAAGGGGACCGCGCGATGATCTTGAGAGTTATCTCACAGCAATTGATCAGCTTAGAAGCATCTCACGGTTTTTTAGCTCGAATAAAAGTCTAAGAAACAATGATGGTGTGGTCAACCAAGCTAACAATACTCTTTTGAAGGCTGTAACAAAACTTGAGGATGAATTTCGTTTGCTCCTAACTACTCATAGGTTTGTTTCAACATGATATAGGTTCACTTGTTTTAATTTTTGGATGGATATTGAGTTAATTGCACTTTAGCCACCAATGATTCTATCTGATTTTGCATTTCCAACATCTGTTTCTTTGGGGTTTTGCATGTCTTGATATGTTGTTAGATACTTATTTTTGCTATTACATATTTATGACAAAATGATTGAATCAATTGATCTAGAAATTATAAAAAATGAGAAGTCTGTATGTGGCTTTAAAGAAGCAGGTCAACAGATATAACTATACCCCTTGCACAACAAAAGAAGATACTTTGATGGTTTAAAACGTAGTCACCTAGGTAACATTGAAGCAATCCAATTTATCCTACCATTGGGGGGAGCAATACAGATCATTTCCCATGCCCACCTCAATATGCTAGGAACTTCCAGTGTTTGATGTAATTGCTTTATAAATCCCCTAATCAACATAGATGAGATTCACAGTTCGCTCTAATATGATATTGTTTCTGCAATGAGTGGTGTTATAAACATACAATGTACTTGGATTCTTATATTCGTTGCAATGGGCAATGCTCCTGCACATGACAACTTCCATGTGCCATTTTTGAGATAGCCCATGGGTATCAGGCATAGTTTGTTTGCAACCCAAGAGAGCAAAAGTTGGTATGAAAAGTCTACTATCACATGCAAGTTTTGTTGATACTCACCATTCTTCTAGGTGGCAATCTTCCCAGTTGCAACATGCATTCAACTCGTTTTTTTAAATTGTAAATAGTCATTGACTCAGATATTTGCAATCTTCATTTTCCCCTTTGCACCCATTTCAAACACAACACCTTGAACAATACATCCTTACTCATAGTTGACACATGATACTCCTATTTATCATCTGTAAAAAAATTTACAAACTGACATGTCACTGACTTAGATACACACTAGTGTAGGATACTCGTACTCGAGCCTAGTCCAAGTATAGAACATTGCATGTTAGTATGCCTATTTGTCTCTTACAAAATTTACACTATAGGTTGCAACAAGCACTTGTGTAGGAATAAGTGTTGATAGCATGCCGCAAACATGCCATAACTAATGTTTTGCATATCGTGTTTGTGCAATGAATTCCAGAAAACACAAGAGTGATCTGTTATAGCACCTTGTAACAGTAGAATTTGTGTGGTGTCCATCTGGATATAGTACAAGATGTTGCCGTTACTTGGCTCAAATCCAATCTGTCATTTCGAATTTAAAATGAATGGTTATTAGCCTCATACCTGCATGGCTACTTCCTCCTATATGTAAGATAGGTATCAAAGGTTTCAAATTTGGTGTTGCATCACTTCCCTTTTTTATACAAAAGTGTTCACAAAGACCACCATTTTCTACTCCTAACTTTAAATTTTGACATGGTTGGAGATGCAATTCTTTTTTTCCTGTGAAAAAGAAAAAAACATCTTTAAACAAGCTACAAATGGCATCCACGGTTCATTAGATTAAGGCAGCAAAGATACTATTTGAAGACCTACAATTAACATTCTACAAGGAATGCATTTAAGTAATGAGTTAATCTATTTAGAACACAAGACTAAAATGAGCTAGGCATTTTGAATATATCAAGTAGTTCTCATGTTTTCTGTTGAACTGTAAGCCACAAATTATACTCTTGAACTTCCTGTTTTCAAGTTACTTCGTTCATTATTATCTATTATATGACTAAAGTATCCTCTTTTAGCAGTTTTCATTTGTCAGAAATTTAATGTCAAGGTTTGATGTAGGATACACAACTTTTTACTGTCCAAGAAATTGTAAATAATTTGTATTTGATTACTCAAAATTTTCATGCAGTGTGACTTCATCTTTCATCGCCTGTCTTTTTTGTTGTGTCAATAACATATTTAAGTCTTCTAATATGATTTACTTTTGTGGAGACTAAGCTGTCAGCATTTTTCTATGTTATTAAATATGCTTCATGATATCTAAAAGGTGCCTCTTGCTTTTCAAATACCTTCGTAATGTTCTTTTTGTATCTGGTTTCAGTAAGCCAGTTCCTCCTGACAGTCTCTTTGGATCTCTTCCGGAGATATCACAGCCATTATCAGGATCACTTGACCAGCAGAGTGAAAGTGCTACCAATCACTCTGAAACCCAAGTCAAAAGCTCTGAGCCTTCTGCATTGACACCTCCTAAACTTATTCCTCCGAGGATTTTACCTCTTCTGCATAAG
The DNA here is from genome assembly GCA_037834155.1 of Curcuma caesia. Taxonomy (NCBI): domain Eukaryota; kingdom Viridiplantae; phylum Streptophyta; class Magnoliopsida; order Zingiberales; family Zingiberaceae; genus Curcuma; species Curcuma caesia. The sequence goes on from JBBMKF010076859.1 coordinate 4,983, forward strand.
TTAGCTCAACAGTTAGTTCAAGCTGGACGACAACAACAATGCCTTAAGATATACAGGTATGGTTCAAGCATGTTTTAAAAAATATTTTCATCATCTTTTCTTTCTTATTGGACAATGTTGTCAGGCGACAATGGGGGCATTTAGATGTTCCTACCTGACAGTATTCACCAAAGGCTACATGCAATATGAGTGTATATAAATATTTTGTCCACTGAGATGTGGAACACACTTCATGTCACACCTCAAGTGGATTTCAAAGGTCATTGGCATGGCATGGAATACATGAGTTCACATAAGAATCTTTTTGGCACTTGCAAAGTCCGAAACAGCCACATAACAAGAATAAAAATCACAAACACTAATATTCTGAACCTCAATTACTGAATCGCACTATGAAAACTCAAATTGTATATAAATAAGATTTTACAGATTGTAAACATAAATTGAGAGAAACACGAGTATCAAAACTGATATATAATTTTCAACTATGTAAGCTCAAAATCTTACAAAACCATGTGAGTGTCTCAGAGCAATCCTGCTAGCAAAAAAACAACCTCAAAGCCTCCCAACCTGCCTGCCCGCCTGCCCAACCAAAGATCTATAACTGCTTGTTATTGCCCTAAAGTAGCAAGAGGAAAGTCACTAAGGAAACTGAGTAGGGCAAGCGACATTGTGGGACCAACAAAAACAATGTATAATTGCAAAATAATAAACTAGATGTATGTATTGCAATCTACATCGTGAGAAAATACTGCACTGCAATTTATCCTTAAACTGCTAACAACTAGAATTTCAATTAAACAAGCATAATTGGACCTAGTTATGGATATTACCCTTTGCACTCTGCCATACTAAGAGAGTGACACCACCTGCATGCCCCATGTGGTTGTGACTACCAAATGTAGATTAAGCTCGTTCTAGCTGATGCTGCCAATGTACAATCCAAGAGAGGAAAATCAATATAATTGCCATGGCCTATGTCATCTAATAAGCCAAAGGCCTTGTCCACAAAAAGAGTCATCATGCACAAGTATCTTATCCTCACAAGTGATTCATCATCTACAAATCATCCATCCAATGATATACTATGTTATGCCTTAACTTGATCATGCCCTAACCTAAAATAAGGAATCTATGTCTCTACCATCCTTAATCTGTACCTACTCTAACAACAAGGAACTATATCATGTTACACAGTAAGAATAATTAAATTATCCTTCATTACTAAATATTAGAACCACATGAATAATATCAGCATTCGACATATAAGTTTTGCATAAAAAAATTTGCATGTGTACGATTTACATGTCAACTAGGTAATATGAGTAAGATAAGTGAAAAACAATGTGCATGTCTAATAGTTGATATGATCAAAGGAAACCTTCAGAAGTCAACTAGATAATATGAGTAAGACAAGTAAAAGAGCCGACAAGGTAACTTGAGGTTCTCTATAAGAATCGGCACTCGTAACTCAACTCTATCCACATTCAAATTATCTCCAACCCAAACCAAACTTGCAATTCGGCCTCCAAGATACAACCCCTAGACCAGTAACTCTTACTGCCCCACCTGCAACACCTAATCACCAATCTCCTAAGGTTTCTAGTATCACATCAATTATTAACCCAAATCTACCCATTTTAGCTCAAACAATCACTCTTAAAATTTAACCCTTTAGATGCAGTAATCTCTCACTAACCATCCTCTATTATCAAGTATTCCTCAACTTGTAACTTACAAGAACGATAAGGGTGCCAAAACACTCACATTGATTCATCCATTACACAATTACGGTTAATAACCTCTAAGTCATTTTCTGGTATTGAATTGATTGACCAACTTATGCTGCTATGCACAATTAATCCAACATACTCCTTAGGCTACCATTTTTATAGTTCCACCCATTTCAAGGGAAAGAGAACTGAACCTACCGATACATGTTGTAATTCACTGAAACAGTAGCATATAAACCGCTGCAGGAGGAAGAATTGATCCCTTACTGTTGCATGACATTCCTTGCTAATCGAGGCTGCTGGAGGAGAAGAATAGTGACACAACAGGTTAAGGTAAACTCACGTGAATATAGCTCCTGATATACTCACGCTATTTGTGAAGCTTCAACACAAGAGGAGACTAGGAGTAAGGCCTAGGATTGCTATTGCTCATGCAAAGAGGAGAAAAGATGGCAGTGGGTTATGGCACACACGAGACGAAATAAAGCGGCAACGAGGGAGAGGGAGACTCACGAATGAGGAAAGGGAAAGTTGGGGTGCTCAAGTGGAGAAAAGAGGATGAGGGGATGGTTTTTATAAATATGCCAAACTGAACTGGTTCAGATTAGTTTAACATTGGTTCAACCAAAGCTCATCCAATTTGAGTTCGAATGGATATTGTTTCTGATGCAAATAAATCATGACCTGATACAACCCTCAATTAGCTTCTCTAATGCCTAATTGGATCCAAATTTGATCGAATAAGCATTAAAGTATTTTGATTCAGCTCTAAATAATCTTAATTCCTGCAAATAACCCACAACCATATCTTTTAATCCTGTAATAACTCCCAATCAAACTCAGAATATGACATTTGTGCCATAGGCATCAGCCTAAGTACATTTTTATAATTTTTTGTCCATTAGGGTTCTTTATGCTTCCTTTTATTGTGTTTTTATCATATAGGGAAGTTCGCTCTTCAACTTTAGAGAAGAGTCTTTCAAGCCTGGGAGTAGAGAAACTCAGTAGAGATGAGGTGCAAAAACTTCCCTGGGAGTCTCTTGAAACAAAAATTGGAAATTGGATTCACCACATGAGAATTGCTGTAAGGATTTATGAAGAAACAGCTAAGTTATTTGATTTTCTTTTCTGGTTATCCAATTCTTGACACTGCTTAAAATAGGTGAAACTTCTCTTTGCTTGGGAACGAGAATTATGCAACCAGATCTTTGAAGGCATTGGTTCTGTTAAGGACCAATGTTTTTCTGAAATAACCGCAAACAGCATGATGGTGTTACTAAGTTTTGGAGAGGCAATTGCTAAAAGCAAACGGTCACCAGAAAAGTTGTTTGTGCTGCTAGACATGTATGAAGTAATGCATGAACTTCAACCAGAGGTATAATAACCTATGATTTAGGATACTTTTGTTTGTTTGTTTTTCACTATGAAGTTCTTATCATTATAGGAATACTTATTCTGATGTGATCAAATTGATCTTATATCAAAACTATTTTTTAATTGCAGGGATATTTTGGTCTATTTCATGTACCTTTACTCTATATCTTTATGTCTCTTACACTATATGTGAGTACATATGGAGGGCAAGATTTTTGCCTTCCCCTTCCTCAAAATAGATGGATAGATTAACAAATAAATTAAATCTAATTCACTATTCTATTCTTCTCTTTCCATTCCTCAAGAATAGCTGCCTGTTTCTTTATCAATTCATTCCATAAACCTAATTAGTGAACCCCTTGGCAAATTAGACTTAATATTGCATTACTTAGCTTTCCATTGCAATACTTAGTTCTTTGCTAGGATTTAGTGACTGGATATTTTATTGTGTTATTCTTCAGACTATGTATGATTATGAAACAAATATATTGATACATTCTATGATCAGATTGAATCAATATTTGAGGGGAAGGCTTGCTCTGAGATGCGGGATTCTGCATTTACCTTGACAAGGCACTTAGCACAAACAGCACAAGAGACGTTTGGTGATTTTGAGGATGCTGTTGAGAAGGATGCTTCAAAAACATATATTGCTGATGGAACTGTCCACCCGTTGACTAGCTATGTCATCAACTATGTGAAATTTCTGTTTGAGTATGTTTCTTCTTCTTTTAGTGTAGCTATCAAAATTTTTCTTAACTATGTTTTTTCAAAGGTGATTCTTTGAAATTCAATAACTATTTAGTAATTATCAATCTGTTTCTGTCATCTTTTCATCTGTTAAGTTTTTTTTAGTTTCTATTATTTTTTTATGTGTAATAGCAATGGCTCAATTTTTAGGATTACCTATTTTACCATTAAAACTACTCGGGGTAAGTTTACTAGTCAAGAGCATTTGAATCCTCTATTTATTTCAAAAGATTTATCTTAGACATCTTACCTATCCTAATACAAGTCATCTTATCTAATTTGGATATCTGATATTCTATGAATATGTTTGTACTTCTAACCAATTTTCCTTTGTTTACCTATTATGGAAATCTAAAACACAATTCTTTAAGTCTACCAACCCAATCAATCATAGATTCTTTTCTTCGTAATACTAACATTTTATAGATATTTAATAACTTTCGGATATTGCTAATGCTACTAACTCAAGGTTTTTGCACCATGGTCACAATCTAAAAAAAATAGTTTGGCAGTTCAAGCATGGATACATCAAAAAGTAAAACGTTGTTGGAGACAAAGAACAATGGAATGGATGTTTACTACTTCCTGGATTTGTGATTTTGCACTTATTTGATTGTTCATCTAGTTAAATTCAAATCTCATACCTTTTTGGTTGGCATGGGCTAAACTTACCATTTGGCCTGTCAATCAAAAAAGATATGATGTCTACATGGGCATTTTGTAGTTTTATCTCTCTTGCGGACTGGTATTGCTTAGTGTCACCTAGTAGCTTGTTGCCAATACTTTATGGTGTCGGTCCATAAGGAGGGGGTGATGGAGATCCATCTTGTGCAAGTTTAGATCATGAAAGAGGGAGAAGTGGCCACAGTAGGTGAGCCAAGCTGTGAGCAGCGATGAAAAATGGTGGTGAGGAGCTTCATCATTTTGCAGGTGGAAGAGAAGTGAGTCTTGGTGCGGAGTTCATTTGGAGTATCATGGAAGAGGTGAAATGTGGTTGTAATTAATTAATATGATATTAATCAGTTTTATGTGGTTGAATCCAATTAATAAATATTAATAATGTGTTATAGGGGCAAGTGCAGTTATTGGATAGGCAGAATAAAGTTAATATAAATAAAGATAAATTATTAATAATGATAGGATAAAACATTAATAAATTTCATGATTTTTATTTTATATTATTATTTATAATTGTGATTAGGGTATAATTCTACTTCTACTGATTATTATAAGTTATATAATTTTTGTTTTAAATAAAAATGTAATCTTAATTATGTTATAATTTTAGATCAATAATTAATATTTTTTATATTGCTTAGGAATCATTATGGTTGGTTTGATTAATTGGCATATACTATTGTTTCATTATTAATAAACATGGCAGAATATTAATCTAATAGAATATTAATAGATATTTCCTACTGATCTAGATAAAATAATATAGTTATCAAATATTATAAATTATTATTTTAGTTGGAATTATATGGATTAATATTGCTGGTTAATTAATAATTATATATTTTTAATTTACTTTAAAGGTCAATATTCCCTTAAATTTAGCATCAATATTCTATGTCTTAATAAGCTATTATAATTAACAACTTTGGAAAATTGTATATGTATCCTTGCAAATATAGTTTGTATATTTGCCATTTCAATTTTTTTTCATGATTTAGAACTTGAAAGTTACACAATTTTTTTAAAAAAGTACATATGAATGCAAACACAATGATACTCAACCAAGTGCCGATGAAATGTTGTTGCTAACACAGATGCCCATGATTTATAGAATTTGTTGTTGAAACCATGGGGAATTCTAGCTTCAACATCTAGTGAAGAGTTTGTCTGTTGTTGATTCAACTACAATTGACAACCTGCAAACGAACATGTCCTTTATCATCAATTGAGGAGACATCACCTTCACAGAGCCACCATCTAGTCCATCTAGATAAGACATTATCGCTTTAGCTCCAAAACAAGTGAGAACAAACATCCCTGATTGAGGACTTGGGTTCATTGTCCATTTCATGCTTGAGATTGAGAATCACATGTAAGTCATGGTGCTACCATAGTGTTCCACCCATCATGATCCTTTGTTGTCCTCGCATTGTAAAATGATGTTGACTATCTTTAGCTGGATAACAAAATATGATAGAAAGAAGAAAATATGAAGAAATTGAGAGTAGAATATTAGGGTGAATAAGGAGAAAGAGAATAGAGATGTTGAATTAGAAAGTGAAAAGATTTGTATATATATATATATATATAATATAGGATATTTTAAAATAATTTTAGTAGTTTTTGAATTACTTTAATAGTAGAAGGATTAGAATACCCTTAGATTTAAAAAAAATAGAAGGGAATTTTGGGAATGTAGGCAAAGAAAAGGACATTAAGCCCACACTGAGGCCATGCCCAGTGCACAGTTCAGACCCAAAGATTGCCAACCTAGCTCGGTCCTAGCTGACCCAAGCTCGGTTTGGGCAATAGCTCACTGGCCTAGCCCATTTGACACCTCTACCACTAACTTCTTTGAGGCTTAAAATCAGTTTGGTGTTCTACACTCCCAAATAAACATTAATGTAGTGCATTCTGCCTTTTCATTTTTTTAAGAGGATGTTATCTATATTTATTGATTATGTTTGTGTTCTTGAATTCCATGTCTCCTTGTCCTTTGATTCTTTTGGATTCATGTATCCTTGTCCTTTGATTCTTTTTCTTTTTTTCTTATTAAAAACTTTCAGCCTGTTTCATTTTCCTTTTTGATGTTAGTAGAGTGAACTTCACCAACCTAAATTATCTAGGTTGACATCTTCGTTGTTGTCAATATTGGATCACCAGCTAAAACTACAATGATAAGAACTATTTGAGATGGTTATGTTCGGATTAGTATTCATCATGTTCAATATTTTTGTCGCCCAATATTAGTGTGATTTTAATCAAGCAGTGAAATGTGCTATTTCATGTTTACAAAAGAAAACATCTAATTGTTTTTGTGAATCCTATTGAGGCAAAAATAAGATATTGTAGCCTTGCTTGCTTGCCAACTGTCTTGCATCATTGCGTGGGCCAAACTAATTTATACTTGGAATTTTTCAAAAGAAAAAAAACTCATGAGAGATCAAAAACAGATTCTGGAATTGGTGGAATCCTTTAATGAAATGCATTTAGTATATATCCAGGAATCATGGGTACATGGCATTATGTTTATTCCCCCTCGTATCATTATCATCCTTTCTGATGACCTTTCATTTTAACACACTTCTTTCTGTCTGTCTGAAATTTAAATGAACTTGTGCAGCTATCAGGCGACACTTAAGCAACTTTTTCAGGAGTTTGGACCAGGAGATGGCACAAGCTCCCAGCTGGCATCTATAACTATGAGAATTATGCAAGCCCTTCAGAGTAATTTGGATGTGAAATCCAAGATGTATAAAGATACTGCTTTGCAGTTATTGTTTCTTATGAATAACATCCACTACATTGTAAAATCTGTACGGAGGTATGCTTTTTTATTATTATATGAGATGCATGATAATTGAGGTTGGATATGTCTGATGTTTTTTTTCTTGCTTTTGTTTTTTAGGTCAGAAGCAAAAGATATATTGGGTGATGATTGGATCCAAAGACATCGTAGGATTGTACAACAGAATGCAAATCAATATCGAAGAGTTGCTTGGTCAAAGGTTTGTTCTTATAATCTGTATCAAATTGAACATTAAAGAGGATAGCCTTGGTGTCATAAGGTTGCTTAGTCTTTCCCCTCTCCCCCAACATGCACACGCACCTCTTGGTGTTAGCATTCAATCCCGTACCTGTCCAACCAGTTACTGATACCTGACACACTGGGATGGTATTTTTAAACCTTGCATGACAATCTCATAGCATCTTGGTGGTTAGCATTGGCTAACTCTTTTTTTTTTTTGATAATTGCTATTCTAATGTTCACATTATAATTACATGGCAAAACCATGCATGGCTTGGTGCTTTCGAACTGATAACGTGCATTTCCTTTATTTTCTTGAAACTGACACTAATGACCAGCTAGTTTTTCATTCATTTTTGGTCGTATGATATTTCTAATTTGGGCAATTTCACAGATATTGCAGACCCTCTCGGCCCAAGGTTTGTCTTCGTCAGGAGGTAGTGGTGTGCCAGGAACTGAAGGTGGTGGCAGTAGTGGTTTAATTCCAAAACCAATACTGAAGGAGAGGTTGGTTCTGTGTTTTCTTGAGTGTCGAATCGATGATGTGTTATGAACCAACTGCCTTTCTTGTTGCTAGGTTCAAGTCATTCAATATGCAGTTTGAGGAGCTATGCATGAGACAATGTGAGTGGACAGTACCTGATCAAGAGCTGCGTGAATCATTGAGGCTTGCAGTTGCTGAGGTTCTTTTACCAGCATATCGATCTTTCGTAAAACGGTTTGGGTATGTTCTCAGCAACAGAGATCAATATATACGCATGCTTCCACTTTCATTTGAAATAACAGACTTTTTGGTTTACAGTTCATAGGCTCTCATGTTCTTGTCATTTGTTCCGGTTCATGAATGCCATAATTTTCAACAATTACGTGAACATGACTTTGCATGTGGAACCTAATCATCTCTTTTTTATTTGCTGAGCCCACTCCACTCTTCCTGTTGCAATGTTTTTAAATCAAGATTAAACAAGTTTTTCAGCTTGCCTATATACGAACGTGGACATTTCTTGCTATCTAGCTGAGAACCTAATCATCAATTTTTTTTTTAAGTATTGTAAACTTGTATCCCTTTAAATACACTAACAATGCATATGAAGTCTTGTGAACTTAATGGTATGAATATAATGCATTGCTCAGTTAAATATGCATACAAGCTTATCAGACGTTTTTAGTTACAAATAAATATTTAGCTTTAAAATGATCCGGTGTTTGTATGTGCATATATGTGCTCTTAATTGAATACTCTCATAAGAAAATAAAAGAGTTTGCTTATGAATTTTATTCAGTGAGCCAACTCCACTAATCTTCCTGTTGCATTGTTTTTAAGTCAAGATTAAACAAGTTTTTGAGCTTGCCTATTTACAAACATGGACACTCTTATCTAGCTGAGAACCTAATCATCGCTTTTTGAAATTTTTTTACTTTTGAAGTATTGTAAACATGTATTTCATTAAATATATTAGTTAATGATGGTCGTGAACTTATGGTATGAATAGAATGTATTACTCAGTTAAATAAGCTTATCAAAGATGTTTTTAGATGCAAATAAATAGCTTTACATGAATCTGTTTTTGTGTGTGTGGATAATATGCTCTTAATTGAATACTCTCATGAGATAATAAAAGAGTTTGCTCATGAATTCTATTCACTAAGCCAACTTCACTAGTCTTCCTGTTGCATTGTTTTTAAACCAAGATTAAACAAGTTTTCGAGCTTGCCTATGTACGAACATGGGCACTCTTACCTTACTGAGTACCAAGCTGTCCACCCATATCAGGGGTTCCTTTTTTAACCCTAAGAAATCTCACTAGATATATCCTTGTTGGTTTAGTCCCTTGTTTTTTACAATTCCAGTTTGGTGCTTTGACATTTTTTTGTATGTTCTTATGCCAGAAAAGGTTTTTCAATTTTTTTTCTTTGCACATTGTAGTTCTCAAATATGGATTCCATCCATTTCATTTTGACCCGCCTGGTCTCTTAAGTATTGCCAGTCGGCATAACTTGGGTGTCCTTTGGCCATAGTTTTCTGTGCGTCAGTTGACGAGCATCATCCATCATACTTAGACAAACCCAGTCAGTAAATAGATTGGCTGATGAACTTCCACTTGCTTGCATTCTGAAACAACCAATGATTATGTAGTATAATATTTGTTATGTCTGTTCATGGCTAGACTCCAACTTGTGACCATTGACAATAGCAATGTCTTCCGTCAGGCCACTGCTTGAGAATGGAAAGAATCCATCAAAATACATCAAATATAGTCCAGAAAATCTGGAGGCAAGGTTGGGTGAATTGTTCGAGGGGAAGTCGGCAGCATCAAAGTCAACGACAGACACAAGGCGCTGAATTCTGTACAAAGTAAGAATGGTTCGAACAAATTGTATTAATTCCAGAGTAGATGATGCGCCAATTGCTTTCGTGTATCTAGCAAATAAAAGGGATTCTCAGTTTTATAATTCGTGTATGTTGATTTGCCTGTTTTCATATCGCAGATTGCTTGTGTTTGCTCTGTTAGCCGTGAAATCTGTTGGTCTAGTCACAATTTGGTCGTAAGTCATGGGGTCAATGGAATACAAGTTTACTAGTACATCTGAGTCGTGATAGTGAACTTCAAGAGTGATTTTCTTTGTTAATGTTGCTCTTTTAATTTGTTGTTTTTATATTATTTCATTGTGCATATTATTCTATATTAACTATTGGATTCACACACTAGCATGATGCGTATCTAATGGATGTTTTTGGTTTTGCACATGTGCAAAATAAAGAAGAAAGTTTATATTCACAAGTGATAGACTATTCACCTCCTCTCCTCCTCTTGGTCATCGACCATCTACGCATTGACCATGGCACAAAGCTCTTCATATCTTTATGCTCAGTTAACTATGATCATCAAACTGTTGAGTCCATCAAATTTAAAGTAGGCTGCACACTCAATCAATTTATCGAACGTAATCATTCATTTAAATTTTGCTTGTTCAAACATTAGAAATCTCAAATTCGTAAGTATTAAATTGCTTGTTTAAACTATTGTGATCGTACATACTTCCTATGAAAAAAAAAAATTATCCTAATCCCTTCCTTAGTGATCGGAATCAACAAGTGGTCGTCGTTTAATTAATTGGCGGAGAATAGGCGATACGGGACCGCGTCGCCAGGGATCCCTTTGGACGGCACTCCGTGCTTCTCGCAGTACTCCCATCGCCCTATTAATTCCACTCTCCTCTGCCCTCTTCTTCCAACTCAACGTTGAGTACATCCTCTCTCTCTCTCTCTCTCTCTCTCTCTCTCTCTCTCTCTGTCTCTGTTCGATCTATATAGATCACATGGATAACACGTTCTTGTTCACTTCGGAGTCGGTGAACGAGGGCCACCCGGACAAAATCTGCGACCAGGTGTCGGACGCGATCTTGGACGCGTGCTTGGAGCAGGATCCGGAGAGCAAGGTGGCGTGCGAGACGTGCACCAAGACCAACATGGTGATGGTGTTCGGGGAGATCACCACGAAGGCCAAGGTCAACTACGAGAAGATAGTCCGCGACACCTGCCGCGCCATCGGCTTCGTCTCCGCCGACGTGGGACTCGACGCCGACCGCTGCAACGTGCTCGTCAACATCGAGGAGCAGAGCCCCGACATCGCGCAGGGGGTTCACGGCCACCTCACCAAGAAGCCCGAGGAGATCGGCGCCGGCGACCAGGGCCATATGTTCGGCTACGCCACCGACGAGACCCCCGAGCTGATGCCGCTCACCCACGTCCTCGCCACCAAGCTCGGCGCGCGCCTCACCGACGTCCGCAAGAACAAGACCTGCCCCTGGCTCCGGCCCGACGGGAAAACTCAGGTATTATAGTTATCATTAATTGATCGATCGATCGGGGGGTAATTATATTTATATAGGAAACTGAACTGAGTTCGATGATGCAGGTGACGGTGGAGTACCGGAATGAAGGCGGCGCGATGGTGCCGGTCCGGGTCCACACCGTGCTCATCTCGACGCAGCACGACGAGACGGTGAACAACGAGAAGATCGCCGCCGACCTGAAGGAGCACGTGATCAAGCCGGTGATCCCGGCGCAGTACATCGACGACCGCACCATCTTCCACCTCAACCCCTCCGGTCGCTTCGTCATCGGCGGGCCCCACGGCGACGCGGGGCTGACCGGCCGCAAGATCATCATCGACACCTACGGCGGGTGGGGGGCCCACGGAGGCGGCGCCTTCTCCGGCAAGGACCCCACCAAGGTGGACCGCAGCGGCGCGTACGTCGTGCGCCAGGCGGCGAAGAGCGTGGTGGCGTCGGGGCTGGCGCGCCGCTGCCTCGTGCAGGTCTCCTACGCCATCGGGGTGCCGGAGCCGCTCTCGGTGTTCGTCGACACGTACAAGACGGGGAAAATCAGCGACGGGGAGATTCTGGCGCTGATCAAGGAGAGCTTCGACTTCCGACCTGGAATGATCGCCGTCAACCTCGACTTGAAGCGCGGCGGCAACATGAGGTACCAGAAGACGGCGGCCTACGGCCACTTCGGCCGCGACGACGCCGACTTCACCTGGGAGAAGGTCAAACTTCTCAAACCACATGCGTAATATAATTCGTACGTACGTACCAAACGAAGCTAAAGCATGCATGCTCCATGCAACGCTGCTTCACCAAACCAACTATATATATAATATATATATATATTATATTTATTAACTAATTAATTATCGATCTATAGATATTATTTACATGTTTTGATTTTGACGATCGATGTACAACTTTGTTGGTCATTGTTGAGGGTATCGTATGATCGATAACAGAGTACAGATCAATCAATATAATTATATATATATATTTTTTCCAGAATTAACTTCTCAGCATGCTTGCGGTTGTTTAAGTGGCAGAATAGTTAATCTATGATAATTAAATGTAATGTGAAGAATGAAAATTTAATTTATAAAATAGATTCCAAGAATAATAAGTATTTTAAATCTTACTGTCAGTGACGGCCTCGAGCTTCACTGATTGGGGGGACTCCATTATATTCCTGACGAGTTTCACAAAATTATTATTGGTAAACTAAAAATAAAGCAAATGCCATAAACGGAGAAAACAAGAAATTGTAAATAATTAATAAAACATAGTCAAAACCAAATAATTCATATAAAATAAGTTAGAATTTTGAAATTGAGAAGGTTCTTTAAAGTAATAAAATGTTAATTTTAGAATTTTTAAAAATTAAAATATTAAATTATAATTTTTTTTGTAATTTTGATATAATAATGCTCTGTGTAGTAATTTTGATTAAATTAAATTGATTTATTTTAATACATTGTAGAGGGTATGTCTTAGCTATTACACGTCATAGTAGTTATAATATAACTACTATAATAATAATAATAATAAAATAAGAATATATATTTTCGAGATGAAAAATATGATGAAGTAATTTTTATGTTTTTTTTTTGAAAACGGATACCCTTTTGATGAAAAAGATAATAAGGGAGCTTCACACTTGATCCATAAAGTCTATCATATAGGTTTAACCACTTCAATCTCCAAGATTTCATAATAAACTCTATGTACTTGATACAGATGATTAAGTATAAATGTTACACTTAAAATTATATTATTAAAACCATTAAAATTAATACCTAGATCAAAAAACTTAATTATAAGGAGAAACTATTATCCCAGCAAAATTTACATTTAGAGTATGCTCAAACCGTAATTGAGCCTAAACAATTTAATTTGACAAATAAATTGATATGAATTTGCAAATTGATTTTAAAATTATATATCTTGTGAAACATTTTATAGGGATACTTTGCATCGAAGGGTATAATGAAAGGAAAAAAAATAATTGAAGAATGAAAAAAAGAGCATTTTGGTAAAAATAAAATAAAATGGGAGTGTTTTTTTTTATATATTATTCAATTTCTTATATCTTGATAGAAATATAAGAAGTCAATATAAGAAGTCAACGTTAGCAATTCTAACGTTTATAATTACAATTGCGCTTCAATTTTCATAAAGAGATTTTTATTTCCAATTGATTTTGTTGTTGTTAAGGATGAAATTCTTGTCATTGTAGTGGCCATAGAGGATTATTATTTTTAGCTTCAAGGTAAGCTTTTTCTTTCTAAAGGCTTTCAATTTTCATGAGAAGCGCACAGTCTAAAGATGTAAAAAAATTCAGCTTTAGCTTCCTGCTGGGCTTGAATCTCAACTAGTTCTAATTACGGCATCGATGTGATCATCGACTTTCTGCTCTTGCTCTTGCTCTTTGATCGTTTGCTGGAGCTGGCTTAGAAATTTATCCTCAAGGGCAGATGAACAACGTAACTTATCTTTGAAGGGCACACTTTTGTTTGAAGCAACATGAAGATCTTCGTCAGATTCTGTATCATCTGAAAGTATTTATTCATAATTAATGATCCATGTCGATAGCTGATCCCGTCCGAGATCAAAGGATGGGCAGACTAGTCTCCCTTAAGGTCGGGTTCCTGTTGAGTCGTGTCCTGTCAAGTCACATTCTGGCCGAGTTGGGTTCCTGTTGATGGTGGCTGAAAGGATTCAAAAAGAGAGGTTAGAAGGGAGATCAAGATATATCTTGCTTTAGTCTCTCCGATACTCAAGTCAAATCTGGAGAGAAAAAGAGTTGGAGAAGAGAGTAAAAGAGTAAAATGGTGAGGTCTAATGAATCATCCATCCTTCCGTAACATTGTTATCTTATATAGGGAAGGAGGAGACGTGTAAAGTTCCTAACGAACATATCTCTGTAATTGGCACCACTACCCTCTCATCTCTTTCCTCGTTGCCCACTCGTCATGGGTTACCCATGTACTCCGAATTACTGATATTTTTCCCAATTCCTTTGCACTCATGTGCTTTGATTTTCTGAATCTGACATTCCCCAACAATGGAAGAAAATATCTATGATGATCAACTATACATTCCTCAAGTTGCTGATGATCAAAAGCCAAAAACTATGATGGAATTTGCATCACTAGAGGAGGTATTTTCGTTCTATAACCAATATGCGTAAGAAGTCAGATTTAACGCAAGAATAAGCAATAGCAAGAAATTATGCGTAAGAGGACAAATGAAATTGTTTGAAAAATATTTATATGTTTTAAATAAGGACATACAGATGATCAACAGAATAAACAAGCAAAAGGTGATCAACGGAAAGAGGAAGGAGCATGCCGAAATACTAGTTGAGTTATTTGCATTTAAGAAAGAGAAGAATTTAGCTTTTTTTCTTTGATTATTGGAATGATTCAGATAACAAATTTAGTAGGTGTTTTTGAGCGGATCATGTATCAAAGAGGGTATATAGTGTATTTAGTGATGTAGTTGTATTTGATATAACAAATATAGGTTGATTTTTGTATCATTTGTAAGAGTTAATCATCATCATCAGACAATTATTTTTGGTAGTGACTTTCTGGGAGATGAGAAAACTAAGTCTTTTGTTTGACTGTTTAACAAGTTCATAGAAGTCATGTCTAAAGTTACACCAAACATGATCATCATTGATTAAGATCCTACTATGACGAAAGTCATTGCATAAGTTTTCCTTCAAACATTGCATCGATATTGTTTGTGGCATATATTGAATAAATTCCCAAGTAAATTACACCCTTTGACTTTTCATGACTACCATTAAAGCATAAAGAATGTCATTAAAAATTCTACAACACCTGATGAATTTAAGAAGTTATGAGAAGAGGTTATCAAATGTGCTAATTTTGAGAAAAATGATTAGTTGTAATTGATATATGGATTGCAACATAAGTGGGTGCCAACATATTTTAACTATGTATTTTGTGCTAAAATGTTAAGCAATCAGAGCTCTGAAAGCTCATATTCATTTTTCAAGAGATATGTCTCAAATAAGAACTCATTAATGGATTTTATCACCTGTTTAAATAGGGCACCAAGGCACCAAAGATACAATGAGTTAGTTGTTGACCATATTAATATGAATACATCCCAAGAGTAAGACAAACTGGCTAATAAAAACTTAAATGATTAAGTTGTACATGAAAAAAAATGGGTGGAGTTTCAAAGTGAAATGAGTAAAAGTCATAGTTATTATGTGCAACAAGCATCTATAAGAGTTGAGTTAGTGGTTTATTATGTGATGAATTTTCAAAGTTGTTATTCCTCCAAACCAAGGGTGCTCACGCATGACTATGTAACTGTAGAAAATTTAAGTTTGAGGGCATTCAATGCATGCATATGTTAACTTTTTTTCGTATCAACTAAGTGTTTCAATTGCCTAATAAGTATATACTCAAACGATGGACACAAGATACAAAGGTTGGAGCAATATATGCTATGGGGGAGCTAAATTTCATCGATGATCCAGAAAGGTTTTTGATGTAAAGAAACTCAGGGTGTGTTTGGTTTGGGGTTATCGTTGATAACCTTGGTTATCCATCCAAGGTTATTAACAAAAACCTTGTTTAGTTAGGTAATTAATGAATTATTCCCCAGTAATCTTGCATACCCAACACCATTAGCAAACGCCAACAATTTGGGAATCCAATCTAGAATGTGATTATCTCAGATTTTTGAGGTTTTTCTCTATTCCGAAGTTATTCAGAATCTAGCCGCGTCGATCGTCGTTGTTCCTTCACACGGAAGACTTGCCGACCCCCATTCCTTCCTACGAAAGGCTAGTCAGGGGGCCAATGGTGGCACCGGCTCATCGATCCTATGAATAGGACGGTCGACAAGTGGTGTCGACTCGACGTTGGAGTCTTTCATTTGTGTTGAAGGCTCATCGGGGGTGGAGGTGGCAGGTAGCTCGTCAAAGGTGGTAGATGACTTGCTGGAGGCTGAAGGTGACAGGCGGCTTGGCGGGCATAATCGTTTATTCGTGCGAAAGGTTCACTGGGGGGTGGAGGTGGCAAGTGGCTTGTCAAAGGTGGCATGCAACTCGTCGGAGGTGGCAGGCAGGG
>JBBMKF010076966.1:0-21488 GCA_037834155.1 Curcuma caesia
TGACTAAAATGAATGCACATTTGTTGGGTTCATGGCTAAAATGACAATTGTTGATTGGGTTTAGTGAAGTTCTGGTCGAAAAGGTTGTTCGGTTCGCTGATGAATCCATGCCAAACCTGTGACACTTTGGCTATCTCAACATCGTCATCCCTTTAGCTTGGAGAGAACTTCATTGGGTATTCAACCATATCCAAAGGTATGGAGATCTATATGTTTCACAATTCTAAGTACTTAATCATAATCTGATCAATCCTTTTTCTAATTCAAATCCACCCAGCTTATATGTGTGTTTTAATACTTTTCCATCCAAATAAAATATAATCTTGTATCAGTCAAGATTCGATCCACTTCATCAGTATTCTTTTGCAAAAAAAAGAAAAGAATTTGTGATCCTAGCAGTCTTACATAATCTTAGGTAAATCGAAAAGTTGTAGTTGACCACGACGAAGAAGTACATTATTTTGGCTTCGTCGAAATTCGAACATTTGTCCACTTCTGTAACTCTACTCTGTTGTAATCAACTCAATTATACACTTTATCAGTACTCTTTTGCAAAAGGTGGAATTTGCCATCCCAGCGGCTCTACGACCATCTGTGAGAAGATAAATTAAGAAACTGTAGTTGGTCACGATAT
The DNA here is from genome assembly GCA_037834155.1 of Curcuma caesia. Taxonomy (NCBI): domain Eukaryota; kingdom Viridiplantae; phylum Streptophyta; class Magnoliopsida; order Zingiberales; family Zingiberaceae; genus Curcuma; species Curcuma caesia. Next base: position 635 of record JBBMKF010076966.1, read on the forward strand.
GGATAAATTTTTTATAATGATCGGTCCTACCGTCGAAACGGTCCCATATCAGAAAATCTCCTAAGAGATTTTTTGGAGACACGGTACCACTATGTTGATAAGAACTTACTGTCAAAACAACATCTCAGTCAATAGCTACATATTGCTAAGAATATTCGAACTCGAAATCTCAGACAACACATGTCCCTATACAAGATCTATGTTTTTCCTAATTCGAGTACTCAATCGTGATCCGATCAATATTTTTTCCAATTCAAGTCCATCCAATCCATATGTGTTCTATAGTTTTCCCTCACCCCGTAATCAACAATAATTTCATAGGTGTTTTTTTTGAGTGATTAATTATAATTTTTTGATTTATATCTTTATATATGGTTATGAAATCGATTGCGTAGACTTTAAAGTAATATATTCTATTTTTTTAATAAAAGTTTTATAGTTTTCCCTCAAAAAAAAAAAATCTTGAACTATTTGACTCGTGATCCTATGAAAAATCCTGAATTGATTTAACTATAAGATGATGAGCTTACACAAGCGTATTTCGGATAAAAAATTATCGAAAATAAATCTAAAGTGGAAGTTATAAAATTATTATAAAAAAATAACTCTAAGAGAGAATCAGAGTATGAAAAGATCGTCCGAATCTCAGTGTAGTTGAATAATATTTTTTTTCATCATAATTAATTATAATTTTTTAATTTACTTTTTTATAAATGATTATAAGATCGATTAGGTAAAACCGATTTCAATCTTACATAGGAGTACGAAAAGATCGACTAAAATTAATAAGTCAAAATTCGATCATTTGATTAAAAAAAATAGTATTGAAATTTATAGAGATGTTTTAAAATAATTAAATATTAGGAGTATTTTAAAAATTAACTATCATAATTAACGCGGAAAAGCTCTTCCCCTCTCTCTCTCTCTCTCTCTCTCTCTCTCTCTCTCTCTCTTATTTATAATTAATTTTTTTTTCTATTTTCTGCTCCGTCTCTGTCCCCATCGCCACCGCCCCCCTTTGCCCGAAAACCCTCATGTCCGACTCGGGAATCGGCTCCGAATCCAGCCGCTCCTGACCGCTGATCCGTGCGCGGGATCGTTGATGCCGCTTGGATCCGATCCGATCTCGCCGGAATTCCTTTGCTGAGATGAACGGGCACGGTGGCGAGGAAGGTGGGCCGGCGGCGTCATCGTCGTCCGTGCCGCCGCCTCTGGATTGGAAGTTCTCGCAGGTCTTTGGGGAGCGCATGGCGGGGGAGGAGGTCCAGGAAGGTGAGATCTTTGCTTCGCCACTATCGCCGTGTCAGATCCCTTGGTTTTTTGTTTTTTGTTTTTTTAAATGTTGGATCGCTGGAGCCGAGGTTTCGGGTTTCTTAAGGAGTTGTAAAAAGATTATATTTTGATGTTAGATTTGATTCTGATGTTGTAAACTGGTTTTATTCCTGATTCATCTCGAAGATGCAACTGAATCTCTGGTGTCTAACGTTTTATGGGTTCTCAATAAAAAAGGCTCGATTTTCACGATCGAGCCAAAATACATGATTTTCCTGGATGAAGTATTACCTTGCTAAATTTTGTGTCTGATTGGTGCTTATCCTAGGAAATTTTTACTCGCTTATTTCTCATCCCTGTGCTTCCCTTTCGATTAGTTTCATTAGCTAATGTTCATCCATACTCATTGTTCCTCGTGGTTGGATGTTGCATAATTTTAATGCTTGACCTTTTCTATAATGTAATTTCTCCTTACTTTTCTCTTAATTAGCTAGTTTCATTTGTAGAATAATCTAATTTGTTACCAGGCATGACCAACATTAAATGAGATTCTTTAGGGGTTCTCGCATTTCTGGACTTCTTGCTTTTACAGTGACACTTTTGAACACGATTGGTTAAGAATGAAATTAACATTAACTAGTTAGTATATGGTGAGAAACTATTAGCATGAGCTTCTAAACTCTTCAAGTTCCTTATAAGGTTTCTACTTGTCATGGAGATCAAGTAGGGTGATACAGAAGACGGACAACAAGGTTCTTTTATAAATCAAAATACTGAATATGTGCTTCTTTTCAAATGAACTAATCTAACTAAAGAACAAAGAAAGAAAGACCACATAAAATTTAGAGTACCTCATTCGTTTCACCTGTATATTCCATGAGGTTAAATTCAATAATTAGATTTCACTCACAGGATGCTAACAAAATAAATAAAATCAAGGAGATATATGGTCGTATGATGCCAAAGAAACAAGATTTGATAGTTGAATGAAATAATGAAGTGAAAGTCTTCAAAAAACACAAGCAGTGCAAATAATGAGGATTGCCAAGTGCCAGATCCATCCGCGATGTATGCTTATTGAAATATATCACTTGAAAAATGGAAATTATGCAGACAACTTGAAGTAAATTGGCTATCATGGTGTCTGTAAATAAGTGTATAAATAGTGGGCTTAGAATAATACAACTTGGTTGAACATGCCAATAATTATCTTATTAGTCATCTTGATGCCAATATCTTTATTTTGTTTTTTGACTGTTACTTGACAAAATTGTCTATTGACATGCACTTTTTTCTATTGAAGTGGATATCATCTCAGCAATAGAATTTGATAAATCTGGAGATCATCTTGCAACTGGAGATAGAGGAGGCCGTGTTGTTTTGTTTGAAAGGACAGATACTAGAAATGTATGTTCATCACTGCTCCGCCCTTTTGCTTTTTCATGTGACTGAAATATCTTTCATTAATCTTTATGCATTTCAATCTTTTCATCTGCAGCTTGGCTCTCGGAAGGATCTAGAGGCACAGGACTATCAGATTAGTAGGCATGCTGAGTTTCGCTACAAAACCGAGTTTCAAAGCCATGAACCAGAGGTACTTCATGTTGATCACATTATCACGAGAAATCAATTGGTTATATGCATCAATTTATTTGATTTCATGTTTCAGTTTGACTATCTCAAAAGCTTGGAAATAGAGGAGAAGATCAATGAAATCGGATGGTGTCAAACAGCTAATGGTGCTCTATCACTTCTCTCAACTAATGATAAAACAATTAAATACTGGAAGGTAAATTTTAATCTCCTATCTTGTTTAAAAAAGGTGATCCTTGCATATCTTGAATTCTCTGTATGGCTTATGAGTTTAATAGATTCTAGTTCTGTAGAAACATTTTGTTATTCCTTTAAATTTACTTGTCTTTACCTTTCCATTCTTTCCCAAGTATGTTCTACATATTGATTACCAAGCAGATTCTCATTTGCTGGTAACCCGATTCTAAACCTTCAATCTTGAACACACTACTCTTTTTTTGTGAACCATAGATCAAAATTCTGCAACAATTTTGATTTTCTTTGTACTGCTGTTATGAATCGGCATAACAATGGTGCTGTACTGGGACATTTTCATTGAGGTATAAATATTGGTTTACCAATTTTAGAGATTTTGGAATTTATGAAGAGCACATTTAAAGTTGCTGCCGTGTGACTTGGAGATCACGGGTTCAAGTCTCGGAAACAACCTTTTACAAAATAGAATAAGGCTGCGTACAATAGACCGTTCCCTAGGACCCCACATTTGCAGGAGCTTCGTGCACCAAACTGCCCTTTTATGAAGAGCAGACTTAAAAAGGTTATGGAACAGATTTTGTATATTATGTAGCTGTTGCAGAGTAATTTTGGTCTAGATGACCAAATTATGCAAACTTAAGAATATTATAAAAATCATATTATTATTATATGGCTTACCTTATTTTACTGGCACAATCCTCAGTAAAGATATTTACTCATTCTTCTGCCAAAATTTAGTGTAAGCAATAATTTTATTGTTTTTCTTATATTATAAGGTTTAGTGTGTATACTATGTCCCATCACTGGGAATTTTTTGTTGTACTTTTATTACACGTTGAAAGTTAGTTCTGATCTGTAACATTTTTGTTGTGGGAATGATAAATATATTACTGAAATATGATAAGAATTCTCTGCCATCATGCATTGCTTATGGAGTTAACAGCATAAATGGATGGATTAAACTAATCATTTGTATCTGCTTGTTCCTTTGTTATATTTGATATTTCCTTCCTTTCTTAGTTTTATTCTTCTTTAATTCTCTTAATTACCAATACTGAGGCTTGGCTACTATCTCATTTTTGTTGCTTCTGTTGTATTTTAACAGGTACAAGAAAAGAAGGTTAAACAAATTGCTGAGATGAGCTTAGATGCTTCAAGGGTTGTCGGAAATGGCTTCAGTGGTAGCTCAACTACTAATGGTCCTACTCCATCTCTTCCTAATGGATGCTCCGGAAGCACCTATCTGAGCAATGACTTATCCTTCCCTCCAGGAGGGTTTCCTTCACTACGTTTGCCAGTGGTAGTTGTACTCAACCATCGTCTGCTACTCTGGAAATTGACTGTAGTTTGTTAACTTGGATCAAACCCATAATATAGACAAATGATATTTTGCCTCTATAATTCTCTTATTTCATTCTGTGTATTGTTTATTTGTTTTTCTGTCAAGTTGTTGTAACATGGCCTGTTTCAATCCCATATCTGGCTATCAGTACACTTTTGAAGCTAGGAAATTTTGACTGAGCTGTTGTATTTGATGGAATTGACTTATTCTATGCAAATGTTTATTTCTGATGTGTAGGTGACTAGCCATGAGAAGAGCCTTTCTGCGAGATGTCGAAGAATATATGCTCATGCTCATGATTACCACATAAACTCTATTTCAAATAACAGGTTCATTCATATCCAATTATTAGTATATCGGTTGCTTAATCTACTTATTTCTCTGTTTGGGTTTCTTTGAATTGTAATTTTGTATATGGAGTAATTTAACTTATCTTTGAATATGTCATCTAAATTCTGTCAATTATATGAACAATGTTTCTGTTGCCGTGTTATACAGGAACTAATTTTTTCAATTTAATCACATACTTGAACTTCCCTAGAAGTGACCAGTTTTTCACTGTCTAATTAAGTTGACATAGGGCCAAGAGAGTTGATCAAAATTGTGCCCTGTTAATAGAATCCATTGTAGACATAGGAAAATATTCCTTTTTTTTGGATGATGCTAATCTTAATGTGGTGATCCATTGAACATAGATCCAAATTTTCAAATTCTATAGAAGCCTCAAGTGCTCTACATGATTCATAATGTTCAACAAGCCTATTTTATCAAATCGCTAGAAATATTGCGCAACTAACCTTTTCCAATAAAGCATTATTCTAAATATTTTTTCCTACTCTTTTCTCTCATATTCTCCTCTTCTCTTTCTACCTGCTTCCTCTTGTCGTTATTGCTTTTTTTGCTGGTCCAATTCAGGAGAGATCTGCTGCTAGAAGCAACACAGTTCTAAGGGCAGCACAAACGTAGGGCACGAGTGCCATTTTGGGCAGTGATCCCTCTTGTATGAATCATCACAACAACAGTTGCATAGGAAGAGAAAGAGGAGGAAAAAATTAGATTAAAATGAATTTTAAACTTAAAAGTGCTGATCAAGTATTCTATCTAGCTTTCTGTCATTCTCTATCTGTTTAATTCGATAGAATATTGAAAAATAAATAACTTCAAAGTTCATGTATGGATTACATTGGAAAAAGTTTGTGCATCATTACCCTATTTCAATTTGTGTGCCTTTTCAAGATTGACATACTACCATAAATCTGACAAATAAATTTTCCAGTTAGATAAGTTGAGTTAATTAGAGTAAAAATGTGCAATGGTATGCACATTTCAGAAGAATTATCCAACCTAATTTAAGGAGATCCACCTTGAGTTGTTAAGAGGTAATGACTTTACATGGAGCTCACTTGTAGGATAACATCTTTTGTAGCTCACACCCAAAAATTGAGACAAATGATATGTGTTCTTGTTATCCACTTTTGATCATTACGTGTACTTTTGCATATTTATTAATATTGCATTACTGCACATGCTCTGATGCTGGAGCTTCTTGGTCACAGACACATTAGTGTCATTGTCTAATGTGTGTGTGTGTTTGTCAATTATATTTGATTTTTTTTCCCGAACTCATTGACAATTTTTGCTTCACAGTGATGGTGAGACATTTATATCAGCAGATGATCTCCGAATAAATTTGTGGAATTTGGAAATTAGCAGTCAGAGCTTTAATATTGTTGATGTCAAACCTGCAAATATGGAAGATTTAACAGGTATTTACTCTATATTTGCAAGTACTAATGACTTAAAATGTTAGTCTTACAATCTAGCACTTTTGCATGCTTGATGCTGCCTATTTTGCATAACCCTTTTCTCTTTTCATTTTTCTTGGATAGTTGTTCTGCTCCATGTCATCTTCATTTACATTTTTTGTTGCGGTTCTCTTTTCCTTCAAGTCTTTTTGTGTATGAATTTAGATGACCACCCCCTACTCCATTTTTTTTGGTATTTTCAACCTTATATTATCTAAACCTTACTCCATTTTTTGGGTGTTTTCAACCTTATTTTATCTAATTTCCATTTTTGTTATGGTCATAATTCAGTGAACTTGTCTTGTGGCTAGTTCTTGAACGTTTCTTTACGGATACATGTTTGGCAATGACATTTCATCCATTATTCTCTATTTACTTTTATCTTTTGTTAGTTCTAGTGGCCATTATTCTTTATAACACTAAATCTACATTCTATTACATTTCAGAGGTTATAACTTGTGCTGAATTCCACCCAGTCCATTGTAATATGTTAGCATATAGTAGCTCAAAGGGATCTATCCGGCTTATAGATTTGCGTCAATCAGCATTATGTGATAACCATTCTATGTTGTAAGTAAATTTCCTCTCTTGTTTCAAGCTCAATGTTTCTTGACTGAAATCTTGAATACAACATGAATCTAGATTTACTCCCCAGTTACATGCATTTTATATGTAGCTATTATCATATTCTTCTTTACAGATTTGAGAATCATGAGGCATCTGGTTCAAGATCCTTTTTCACTGAGATCATTGCCTCTATTTCGGATGTCAAATTTGCAAAGGATGGAAGACATGTCCTAAGTCGTGATTATATGACCCTCAAGGTTCTTGCCTCTATTTTTTGTAGTAGATTTTTGTTTCTTCACTTTTGGTTATTTTGGGATCTTGTACTTCAAGAAAGAAAGTCCTACTTAAATGTCCTACCAATCAGGTCGTGTTCAGCCAATCTTCATATTCATGAACATCATACATGAGAGGGGCATCTATTTTGAAAGTCAAGTATATAAATTCAGATAACATATTCTTGCTTATCTGGTGATTAAAAAATTCTGGTGTGGAAGTTGTTTTATCATCATCCTAGGCTGTGTTTATTAAAGGCTATGAACAATTTCTTTATAGTTGTAACTGAGTTTAAAAATCTCATTAAATTAGTGGTAGTGCTCATCCATGCAGTGTTGATCTGTCTTTTAGTACAATGAGAAATCCATTGGCTTGAAACACGTACAACAACAATCATGAGATGTCAGGTCCCTACCAAGAATATAAAAGAGATACGTGATGATCCTAACAAATTCAAAATGGTACTTTCTATGTTCAAATATTCAAGATTAAAAGAATAGTGTACCCTTTGAGTCAGTCCAGATGTTATTAGATTCAGTCTTTTTTTTTTAATAGATAAATGTAAGAAATTAAGAATCCCCAATAAATTGGAGTCAACTATATCACAGTGAGTGAGAATCGACTATATGAACTACTTTTCTCTACTACTGGTTTTCTGTCTGCAGTGGAAGAAATTCAGAGAGAAACTCGTGTGAGTGAAAACGCGAGTGGAACCCCACATTTTCCCTCCATTCCCTTGGGTAGAAATGAAAAGGGGCAAAGAAACGGATGGGGAATGATTTTCCATTATCATCAAGCCAACTATTTTGTTCAATCTTTTTTTTAAAAAAAAAATTATCTGCTTAGTCATTATTTTTTAAGTCTTTGAAAAAAAACAATTTAACAAAAAAAAGAATCTTTCCCTCTCTCTCCCTAAGGAATGGTGGGAAAGACAATTTTACATGTTTGTCTCTCCACAAGGAAACAACATGAGAATTGCTCTATTCTCCCTTTGCAAAGGTAATGTCAATTGCCAGGATGAAGACATAGACAGCTATTGTGATCTCCTAATCCTAGAATGAAGTTAGAGATTCTATAATATATAATCATGTACGTATGAAGTTTTCAAATGGAATCATGTTCACTGACCTGTTACTGAATCTTTCCATCACAACATAACTAACTGCCATTCTGTGTGCTTTATAGGGGCAATTCTTGATATGCACTCTAGTATATATAATGTTTATATGATGTTGTGCATCTGCATAAGTTTAACAATTGCTTTTAAAAAAATAGTCAGAGTAAGAAAATCTAGAAACATTGAAGCTCTTTCTAGTATGATAGCTAGCAGACCTGGGAAACAATGGTAAAGTGACTTAGAATTTATGTGCTTCTAGTTGTTGCAGATACTTTATGCCATGGTAGTATGTCCAATAATTTCCTTGTTACGAATTTTCCTTGACATAGATGTTTTTCTTCCATTTGCTCTTCAATTAATTATGGATTTCTAATATTTTATTCAACTAAGGAAATGTTACAGTAGTATATTATCTTTTGTTTTTCTCTCACCTCCAACTCCCTTTCCATAATTCTTTTCTTTGTGGTTTTACAGCTTTGGGATATAAACATGGATTCAACTCCAGTTGCAACCTTTGACATTCATGAGTACTTGAGGCCTAGGGTGGATTATCTGATATCTCTCTTTTAAGTACATGTTGTGGGAATTGATTGTTACATAGGTCATTACAATATGAAATTATTCTTTTTGTTGATGCAGTTGTGTGATCTATACGAGAATGATTCCATCTTTGACAAATTTGAATGTTGTCTTAGTGGAGATGGGTTGCGTGTGGCAACTGGTTCTTACAGGTATTGTGCTTACTTACCAACCCTTCTGATAACGAGTATATTGATTTAAAATTTTTTGTTTTAGAGCTTTTTAGTCCTGCAAGTTCATAAGGTTGCATTGTTCATCTGCAGTAACCTTTTTCGTGTATTTGGCTGTGTTCCTGGAAGCAACGAATCAACAACTTTAGAAGCCAGTAAAAATCCAATGAGGTAAGGCCTCAGTTCTTCTCTTTTCAGTTACTAAATGAAGTAGTCAATCGTGACTGAGGTTCTGAGACACACTTTAATTTTCTTCTTGAATTGATCAATCAGAGAAAATTATGATTTATTTTAGATTTGGAGAGAACATCTTACAAGATTAGCTGAAAGAGAGGAAATGACAGTCTTTCATTCACTAAATACTACACAACATTATGTCAGCTAGAGAGCTAGCGATGCAGATCAAAATTTGGGGCTATTTTTTTTAATTAGGGTTTTATTTATTTTTACAAATTTGTTAATTTTAAAATCTATCTAACTTTTAAAATATTTGTTATATTTTTAGGGTAAGTTAGGCCTCTTCATAGGAGATGATCTTATTTGTTTGGTTTGTAAAAGGGGTTTAGATCCGTATTATGGATATTCTCCGATTTATGAAAATTTTCCTCTTTTGTGAGATTCTCTGTTATAAAAGGGCTCTTTTCGTGCTGCATCATGCATCAGCTAGCTTCAAATAATGTCTACAATAATTGTTATTTGACTTGACCCGACCGAGAGCAAGAAAAATCTAGGGTCAACCAAATTTCAACCTCGGCGTAGACCCGGGATAATACCTTGTAAATAGCCAATTCAGAATTCTCAGATGATGTACTAGCAGTGCATCAAAGATGTAGTCATCGATTCTCCTGATAGGCCACAATTATCGCGAGCAAACATATTAATGGCGAGGAACACATTTTTGCTATGCTACTAATACTTATACTCGCTCCGTGATTCTGCCCAAGCCTGGCCGAGGAAGAGTTTTGGCAAAACCTTTGGCTATAGTACATGTGACATGACCCTCTATACCTTGTTTCTTATTTAAGGGTGCATCAGGCTTAGGAAAAAAGAAAATACAGATAGAGTCAAACACTTTCAGTATATAATGCAGAATTACTCTGTTTATGAAACCGCTATCGTACATCTTCATGCTATCAGTATTTACACTTTTGGTGCTGTCTTAATAGTTTACGAGACTCGATAGCTATTTCATCAAGTGGTCCACGGCAAGTTATGACTGTAAATGTACCAGTAATATTCTGTAACATTTAGTATTATTGCATCTAAATCCAGGAAACTGCTGCTCAATTATCTGTGATAGTGCAATTTTTTTTCAATATCTATGCTGGGTGTTATACTGATGCCTTTACTTGCCGCCTTTTCCTCGATATCATGGGATTTCTTTTTTGTGTGTTCTTTTAGAGAGAAAAAAAGTGATGTTTTGCAATTCTTCAATCAGTTTGAACAAAAAAAGGTGACTTGCTCCTTAACCCCGATACCCTTATGACGGTTCAATTTACCTTTCTCACTTCATGTGTATAGGAAACAAGCGCAAAACCCTACAAGAGCTTCCAGATCTCTTAGCAGCTTGACACGTGTCGTCCGACGAGGTCAGTCATGCAAACAAGCTAGCTATTTTTCCTGGACATCCAACTACTTTCAATACTCACTTGAACCATAACTTCTCATTTTGCATCAATCAACTACAGGAGCAGAAAGCCCCAGTGTCGAGGCCAATGGCAACTCATTCGACCCCGCAATCAAATTGCTTCACTTGGCATGGCACCCGACCGAAAATTTGATAGCCTGTGCCGCTGCAAACAGCCTGTACATGTACTACGCATAATAAAGGCAACATGCCGGTCCAGAAGGCAACATAAAGGCAAGCAACTCCATTTTGCATTTGCACCTTGTGAAGAAGGCTAGAGGCCCCTTGAGATGCAACCAAAAAGGATCACAGTGGATTAATTTGGAATGATATCGACATCAGAGCCTGAAGAGACTATCGAAGTCCACAAGGCAACTAAAGATTGTTCTTTATATTTATCAGGATCAGAATGTGGGGATCCTTATTCATATTCTTTTTTTTTTTTTTTTGTTTAGGGAAGAGATTGATTGATCATCTATTTTGCTCCTGTTTCAGCATCAGGATCCCAGTTAATGATAGCTTTCTCTCACAACTAATCCAGGGGTTTGATGAGTGTGTGTAGTCTTATTCTCTAGGGAGGTCAGTGTTATTGACTTAATGCTACAATTACAATGTAAAAGACATACATAGCTCAAGGCTTGTGAAAGTTCTTAGTTTTATGTACTCAAATATGTTGAAAAGGGGGGAAAAAATTGTTGAACAAGTGTTCTAGTCATGGTTTGAATTTTGTATCATGTTGGATGGCATGGATGGAATTTGCTATTCTATCCGTCGTTCGGCATCGGTATTGGCACTGTGGGTTGTTGTAATCTTGTGGAGGTCATTGTGGGGATGTCGAGGGTGTTATGATCCCATGGTGATCTCGGTTACAATGTAAGGGTCCCATGATCTCGAGGTGACCTTTTGGTGGTGTTGTAATCCTGCGACAAGTATCGTGGGGGCATCCCTTCGTGGGGTGTAAGGGCACTACAATCTCAAGAACACCTCCCGAAGGCGTCACAATCTTGTGACAATCTCTGCGGGAGCGTCTCTCCCCGGAGTGCAAGGACATTGCAACTCGAGGAGACCTCTCGAGGGGGTCATGATTCTGTGACAACCTCCGTGGGGGCTTCAACCTTCATGGGGGCATCGATCTCCATGGGGGCATCGTGACAACCTCTGTAGGGGTGTACCTTTGTAGGGTGCAGGGGTGCTTCAATCTTAGGATAACCATTGGGGGGTGTCGCGGTCTTGCGATAACCTTTGCAAGGGCGTCCTCCTTAGGGGTGCAAGGGTAGCGACCCCTCGAGACATGACAACATTGTGGACTTGTAGGCCATCGCAATTTCGTCGTTTTAACACAATCTAATTCAATTCAAGACGGATTATGAGTTAGACGGGTCAGTCAATGGACCTATCAAAAAATAAAAAATTTAAAAATATTAAAAAAAAATTAAGTTTAGATTATAATTTAAACAGATCAAGTTGAAATTTTTAATTTTAAATTGTGATTTAAGCCGATCACACCCACTAGTTTATTGAGATTTTTATTTTAATTTTAAATTTTGAAGAAAAGAATAAATTTTTTTAATCTGTGAATTAACCCAAGTTCGTCACATGCTGACTTACGCGGGTTGCGAACTTAGACAGGTCGGCCCATCTGAACTCATCTTAAAATAGATTTGATAAAATTTCAATTCAATCTATTTAAATTATTTAACTCGATAGATTAATCCGACGAACTCAATTTAAATTAATAGTTCTAATTAGAATTTAGAGATCGTCCGAGTCAACCTCTAAATAAATAAACAAATAAATAAATAAATAAATATATATATACTTTGAATTTATCTGATAAAATATTAATATATTTTTCCAATCTATTTGAATTATAAATTGTTTTATATCATTACCTTTTTTTCCTGCGTGAATAACTAAAAATCATAGCTCATCCAATGTCTTCCTAATATTTTACCACCTAAGCAGTTTTCATTCATTTTGAAGAATTAATTAGAAAATGTCAATTGAATTCTATTTGTAATTTCACACTCGTTGAATTCTTTAAACATTTAAAATGCAATTATTATAAAGATCGTAAAATGTACACGCATGCAATCAATAAAGAGTATATATCATTTAAAACTTCTCAATTTACGTAGCTGATGATTGATAAAAAATTTTCATGACGCTTAACAATCAGAATTAATCAATTTAAAAAATTAAATACCTATATATATATATATACACACAAAATTAATATTCTGTGTGCCTTTCCGTATTAATTACATTCGTGACTGAATATATATCAAAATAAGTCAATATGTTCGAAAGTAATCCGAACGCCCCACCGACTCAATAGTGGACGAGTGTAGCACACGAGAAAGGACGCAAAAACTGATATGCTATGCACCTTCCCGTGTGCACATCATCAACGATTGAGTACACATCAAGACGAGTCGAGATGTTCGAAAGTCATCTAGACACCCCACCCACTTAATCGAGAATGAATGTCCTACTACAATTGAGTTGGTTACGACGCAACAGAATTGCAGAAGAGAACAAGAGTTTGAATCCTGACGAAACTAGACAATACCCTCCTGCGTTATGATTAACTGCAGTTTCTTGATTTACCTCCTCACAAATGATCGTGAAATCAATCGTATGGAACCGCTAAGGTGGAAGATTCCACCTTTAGCAAAAGAAGAGAACGAATGTCCTATATGACAAAACGTGCAACATACCTCCTAAAAATTAATTAATTAAAGTTCAAATTTCATCCATCTTTAAATATACATTAAATTGTACTCCCAACCTATTTCATAGGTGAATCAAGAGAACATCAAATTAATCAGACAAAATCTACAGATTAAAATATCAAAAAACACGTATATATACAATAGAAGCATCAACCAGTTTCATTCTATTGCATGTAACAGATTTAGATTCTGACAGCTTCAACCTTAAAATTCAAAGTTAAAATTTATTTGATACTATTAAGCCAACTGGATCCAACATTGGATTGCCACAAAAATCTTAATTTTTTCCCCATCCAAATTGGATGTAGAAAAGAGCATTCCAACTACAATTGCTCAAGTTCTTTGTTGAAATTAAATTTGAGGCCGACAATCATACTTGATTGTTTTCAACACCTCTGATAATTATTGAGCAACACCAAATAATCATAAAATATGTCGAGGAAAAAAACAGATATACAAACTGAGCCCCAAAAGCTTCATTTTGTGTGGAATTTTCTGCTAACAGACTCGTAGCTGGGGACATGGATGACTGCAAATAGAATTATCAAAATATTTGAGATCAAACAAAATAATGAACCATAATTTTTTTTTCATCGTAAATGGAGTTTGAGATTTACCATTTCCCCATGATGCCAATGTAAGTGGTGATGAAATAATCTTTTCAGCAAGAGAAGCAATATCTTTTAAAGTGAGTTGGTCTATGGCTTTTAGGAAATGCTCAACTGGTTTCCTGCAACATCACCAAAGCTAAGCTGATCAGTTGCATGAAGAATGATTAGAATCTATAAATTGAGCAATGGTAAATCGATACTAAAGTTCGACAAGAATTCAGAGAGAACATGTACAAATTGTCCTCAGTTATGTTTGTCCTAACTGTTTAGCATAACTACTACTTGAATTTTATCCATCCATTGAAAATAATCAAGACTATATCAAAAGCAATTAATAAGATCTTCACTAGCTCTTAACTTTGAAGTCTACCAAAGCGGGTTTAGAGCTCAAACGGAACTATCAAGTAGGGCTCCATTGCCTTTTTGATATTCTTCTTGTTATCTCCTAAAGAACTTCACCCTATTTTATCAAATAAGCTTTAGCTACCATTGCATTCCAATTCCATTTATTTGGGTGAGGTTGTTTGAAGCCTTCCACAGAATAATTATCACAAAATAATCATGCCCTTGAAATAATAATTAATAAAAATGCCTCATTTCAAATGGAAAAGTGCTCTCTAGTCTCTATGGATCATCTGTATATACGCGAGCATAGACAGCAAACAAGGTGAGATGCCTACGAGAATATGTTTTATCTTTTTTATTCCTTTACCATTCGTACACTTGAATGATTGACTGGTAACTCTGTGTTGGTTCTATTTAATCATATGGAAGGAAATGAACTTGCTTCAATATGAATTTTTATTGAAATTGAAGCACATGAATAATCAAGGAAAAGGTTCCAATTTTATTCTGCATTCAGACAGATATTTGGTACACAGCTCGTAGTCAGTGAGTGATTTCCAATTCTTTCTCCTGTCATTTATGTGTTTGTCTGTTCATTTGCATTTGATTTCAAAGTATAAGAACCTACCTTTCACCATATGTGAGAATTTGTCTTCCAATATCTTCTGATGCCAGTTTCTGTCATATGTATAAATAAGTATTGCCACTGTAATGAAAAGAGAGAAGCAAATAAATGGAGAACTTTAAGGATTAGTACTTTGGATTCCAGATTCATAAGAATTGCCGACTTGGTTGACTCCTTAGCACGGTCAAGCTGTGCCTGCTCAACTGCCAGAGCGAAAACCAAACATGTTAGGCAAATAAACATGGTAGAACTATCAGTTCACGAGTTTAAGATAATAGCAAACCTTGACCAGGAGTTGCAGCCGCAAGCAGCTCTCGCGCTGCCAAATCAACAGCTTTAGAAACAAACTCTGGTCCCTGATCAAGATGAGTTACAACAGTAGCGGGTCATGTATATAGTGAAACAAAATGGAAGGTTTGGACTTTTGTTTGCAATTTTTTGCAATGTAGATTGCTGATTTTTCAAAATGGATATTCAATTAGAAATTTTATTAAATATACTGACAGATGCATCTATAGCAAAGACTTGACAGTTTACGATTAACAAAAGATTAACAAACTCACCAGCCAAGTTAAAGGTACATAAAAAGAAACTTGGTAGAAACTATGACTAGATACAAAGAGGAGATCTCTGTGATGACATCCCAGACAAGTGCATAGATGTATAATGTAGCAGTAGTTGAAAACTTGTGTTTGTCGTTTATTTTTAAGCATATATCATAAAGAGGTATACATTTTCTACCATTCTATTGTAAGACATTTTACTTCAAATTCATCTAATTTGAGTAATACAAATCTATATAAATTTTCAAATAACTTGACCTAGGGTACAAGGATAGTTTTCAGCACCTCCCCATCATATTACCAGCATTATGTACAACTACTAGAATAGGGGCGTTGCGATAATCAGCTGGTGCAAATGTCAAGTTTTGCATTACCATATATGGTTAAGAAGATCATATGCACAACAACCAGTGCCATTAGACTAAGAAACCTAGAGTCCTTTACATCCTTTATGCAGAATATGAATGGTGGTAGTCCTCCATTGTCAACTTCATTGCTAACAGAGCTTAAAGAATAAAAATTGCAAATGCTATTTTCAAAGTAACATGTGGAACTAAATGTACACACATTTGTCAACTTCATTGCTAGTAGAGCTTAAAGAATAAAAATTGCAACTGCTATTTTCAAAGTAACATGTGGAACTAAATGTACATACATTAGCTGAAAATTTCCACAGAAGATGCTAATGGTTTGACAAAATTCATGAGAAGAGAATAAAGCCTAGAATCATATGGAGGCTAGAATAGCATACACTGGTTGCTTGGATTCCAAAGAGGCCCGTATGATTGTATATACTGTTGAAAGCTGAGAATGATTCCAACTGTGGGAACTGACTTAAGGCATTGATATCTGCACATAAAAAATAATGAATTTTCAAAATAAAGAAGACAACTCATAAAAAAAATTAAAAGTTAATGGTTTCACAAATGGTCATGCTACCGAGAAAGGTATGTTCCAAAATCAATAAAGCTTAATCCCAGAAGAGCAACACACAGATAAGTATGCAAGATAGAATTTTGGTCACATACATAAACGAGATTGCATCCCCTTTCCTGGTCCACCAGCAGAGAATGAACCGCCACCTCCCAAAAGCATCTGGAGCATTAAAAATCATTGAGAATAGAATAGTAAGTATAACCACAAGACAGATACAGCAGTATAGCATATTGATCCCACCACCACACACAAAAAGAAAGTTATAGATTGAATTTAATCTTCAACCTGAAGTACTGTCACTGCCATTGCTTCCTTGTCTTTGTGCCAGCCTCCAGGAACCTCAAATGCAAGTGCAATATGTGTTTTCTGTTTCCAGTAAAAAAGTTTAAGAAAGAAAAAGAACAGACCATTGGAACGCAAGATGAAATTCAACAAATAAAGTGGCCGAATGTAATACTCACCGGTGAAACTGATTGGCATCTATATTCTCCTCCTATATAGATAGATTTTGGCTCTTCTGGGCCAGGCACTTTAGGAACATCTGATAGAAGTGGTTCAGCAATTGATACAAATTCCTCATGTTCCACGCCTGAGGCTGCAAGTACAATCCTAGGAGCAGTATAGTTCTCCTGCAATTATCGCATTGACCCTCGAGTCAATCATCTCCATTTTGGCAGGGGAAAAATTGGAGCAACTTAAGGGATAAACTATCTTACAGCGACAAACTCCTCCAATATTGTTCCGTTTAATCGATCTACTGCAGACTCTGGAGCAATTAAAGGATTTGCCAAGCCACCTGAATATCCTGCTGAATGAACAGCCTCCAAAAGCAAGCCCTCAGGATTGCTAGAGAGTTCTCCTAGCTCTGTCTTCAGTTTCTTAAGCTGCAATTGAAGCTGATTTACAATCAAACTTGTAAGAAATTAAAGAAAAATACTTGGGCACACCTGTTCGCTAACTTCCCAATCAAGAAAAACAGGATTCTTGACACTGTCAATAAGCACTTCAACCATCTCTGGCACATATGTTTTCAGAGCATCATAAGTGTAACTCATCTGTTCACGTGTACCTGATGCCGCAACACTCCCACCTATGGCTTCTACTTCACGGACCAATCTCAATTGGCTCCTATTTCTTGTGGTCTTGAATGCCATTCGTTCTAGCAAATGTGTGGCCCCAAATGAAGATGGTGTTTCATATATTGAACCACAGTCAACATACAATCCTATGGAAGCAATTGGGCTCTGAACAAATGTATTCAATTACGATTACATTGGGCATTAAGCATAAAGCATAAAGTTGTAGCGTTAGCTAAAATCATACAGGCGATGTTTCGGAGGCAATTTTTGCACCATTTGGAAGAGTTGTGATCTGTGTCTTGCCAGGCTCCACAAAATCTGGTAGTGGTGGAGGAACTGTAACACCAGGAAGTGGAAAGTCTAAAGGAGGAAGCTGACTGGACTTTCCTCCAGTTAGCCAACTCAAGAAACCTCCAGAAGACCTTTGCGCAATGCTACTGCTTGCATATCTAACAGTGCCAAAAATCCTAGCACTATCTGCTTGATGCTGCAGAGAATAACCAGCTGTCAGACAATAGTTCCATCAGACAGTAAGAGTGCTGTCACATGAAAAATGTTAAAGCATCACCAACTCAGATAAAAAGATAATACAGTAGGCAATTCTTTAAAATTTAACAGCTACCTAGATCCCAGTAAAATTTGACTGATAGAGAGGAAGATGACAGACCAAGCTTTAATTTGATTCGGGGATGTCCAATATATTGACAAATAGTGTCCTTGAAATAATATAGAAAAGAAATATATATATACACACACACACACACACACACATACATAGATAGATAGATATAGATATAGAATATTGATCCTCCATCAAAGCTTGAAAAATATCTCGCTAACAAAATCTGGAAATTGGATAACAAGAAGTCATGGTCTGGAAACTCAAGTGGAAAAGCTATTTAAAGTCTTATACATGAAAAAGGATGTTGACAAATAATATGACTATGAAATATTCAATTGAGATTGTACTGTGTGCAAAGTGAAATCTAGAACGTAGCTCCTTGACATCACTAATTATTTAAGCGCCTATTTAAGCTCAATCAAGAAGCAAATGAGATAAGGCCTGATAATTAAGAGAAGTGTGAAGTGTTGAACACATGGCTACATAAATCGGTAAAAAAATCATGACATTCCAAAACGAAAAGTTTATGAAAGCACACGCTATATATGTCAAAAGACTAGCAGATGGCTCTTTCTTTTTCAATGTCCCCTCAGTCTGTGTGGATCAGATAATTAATTGATTTAAACCAAGAAAACCAAGAGCATTAAAAGATAATCTCAATCCTCTACTAACTGATTCTTTCATATTACTAAGAGTGTCAGAACAACAAATATGATATTGAATCAATTCAACTTTAACTGAACTCCTCAGTTGTCTTAGTATGATCCATTTATTTCTCTATAAATACAGGATCTATGGCATTGCAGAGATATTCAACACAAGTGGACCCCTTGAAATAATCTGACATCCAGGAGCATGAGTTTGCACTGAGAAGAGTCCTCTAATGAGAATAAATCTAAGGAATAGGCAAACTCAGTTCTTTCTGCCGATGCTACCTTATAATCTTCCACTGCCATTCTTCCCAATGTCAGTAGTTTTGTAATTCTCTAAATGAGAACTAACACTCAATTCAATTCACAGCTTCCTACACATGATTTCCATTTAAGGAAGGAACACAAAGATCCATCTTGTTCTTAAGTGATTCAGTTTACTATTAGTTTTACCCTTGTTTGCTCTAACAGATAATCTTAACAATGATCAAATTACAAAATATTTCACCTGCAGCTCCATAAAAATCAGCTAATACCAATAAAAAACAAAAAAAAAAAAATCCTTTTTTGCCACCAAGAAAGCAAAATTGTTTTTACATTATGCCAACAGTTTTACAATCAAACTTTTCAATTTTTTTCTTTGTTGCTTGGACACAAGCATTATAATTTTCAAGGGGAAATATTAATTTCGTTAACACAAAATGCGCTAAGGAACACAAAGATCCATCTTGTTCTTAAGTGATTCAGCTTACTATTAGTTTTACCCTTGTTTTCTCTAACAGATAATCTTAACAATGATCAAATTACAAAATATTCACCTGCAGCTCCATAAAAATCAGCTAATACCAATAAAAAAAAAATCCTTTTTTGCCACCAAGAAAGCAAAATTGTTTTTACATTATACCAACAGTTTTACAATCAAACTTTTGAATTTTTTTCTTTGTTGCTCGGACACAAGCATTATAATTTTCAAGGGGAAACATTAATTTCCTTAACACGAAATGTGCTACCGTTTCACCACATCCAAAGATCTTCTTCAACAAGCATCCAGAAACAGACATGCTTTCCTCTAAGATTATCAGAACAAACCTCCAGCCGATGTGGAGTTCCGGGGAAGGGTCTATTGTGGCAGTCTTACCTTGCTTTGTCAAATTCCAGTACTATTATATGTAACTAATAGTACTGGAATTTGAAAAAATTATTTCTGGCGCAATTTTAAATTCCGAAATCTGTATCCTACTTTTTCCATTTTTTCTCACAACTAAATATCAAGAGTTTTAAATAGACGATTGACACTTAATAGGTACAACGAATCATACACAGTACTCTTTTCTAGGAGAAAGAGTGCAATTTTATCCCTATACGTACGTTTATAAATTTTCAAGATGGATTTTTTACATATGATAAATTCCAAGGGCTATCCAAGCAAAAAAAAGCCAAGATCGCCAGTCAACCCAACATCTCTTAGAACAACACAAATAAACCCAAAAAATCGCACCGGTAATCATATTAAACTAGAAAAAATACCAGCATACCACCGCCAGATCTGGGAAGCAAACGTGCAAGGCACGAATTGCCGCAGAACTGAGGAGTGATCGAGAGGATCGACTAACCTTGAGAGAATTGAAGCGAGATCCGACAGCTCGGTACATGATCGGAGACAACCCAACCCTAGATCGGAGAAGCGACGGGATCAGAGCACTCAAGCGGGGAACGGGGAAGCGAGGGTGATTTTTATAGCGAACGGCGTTATTCGGATGCCGGGTCCAGATCCGGATCCGCCGTAACCCAAACCGACTCCGATAACGTTCCGACGAGTAGCCCGACCCGGTTTATTCGGAAAAGCCAAACCAGTGTCTGAACCGAATTGATTCGCACCGGTTCATCTGCAAAACCCAAAGCTGAACTCCGTTTCATCATTAATTATTAATATCTACATTACAATTTATCGTTTAAGAAATTTAATTCGAATAAACTATATGCTTTAGTAGAAACAATTAAAAATCAGAAAACTTTAATCGAAGTAGCTCAAAGATAACATATTATTTGGACAAAAATTAAAAAGGTATTACTTAAAAAACAAAAAGTCAAAATATAAGAGGTTTTATCTTTAAAATATCCTTTATTTCAACGTTATTTTAGCAACTA
>JBBMKF010077181.1:0-21484 GCA_037834155.1 Curcuma caesia
AAATTGACATGTCCGAGCCTTGCATGTCATAAACAGGTTGGATCTTCTAGGCTTGCTATGGGACAGACTTGCTTGAATGTCTTCAAGGTTATCTTGTACAAGCGATTTTGTGTTCGCTTTACCAGCAACAAGAGCTTCCTGTTCCTATCAATCATCTTCATGGTATCTCCTTTCATGTGCATCTTGTTCTCAGTTTCTGTCAATTGACCAAGACTTATGATATTACTATAAAGTTTCGGAATGTAGTATACCTCGTGGAGAGTCTTTTGATCATCGTTCTTGCATTCGAACACAACCGTCCCCTTGCCCATGATCTCAATGGTTGATCCATCGCCAAACCTCACCCTCTCGGTGATGGTTTCATCTAGTTCTTGAAACTTCTCGTGATGGCTAGTCATGTGGTTGCTGGCACCGTTGTCAAGGTACCAGTCGTCTTTATCTTCTCCTTTTTTAATGTTGCGATACATCTCCGATAGAAACCTTTTTTCACTTAGCAGAATGGTATCATGCCGCTCACGCCTAGTGTGAGACTCCTCGTGGGACACAGTCATCATCAGTGTTGGCTCTTCATCGGTGGCGCAAGTGAGGTGAGCCTCATCATCACGATGCTTGTTGTAGCATTCGGACACATAATGACCCATTTTCTCACAATTGAAACACTTTATGTCTCCTGTCACAAGTACCACTGTTGCTGCCGCTAGTGCCTCTTGCACTGTCTTGGCGCTGCGTACCACGGCCACAACCGCACCCTCACCCACGCCCACGCCATTTGCCACGACTAGGGTTGTTGGACCCACGCCCCTTGCCTCCTGACGAAGTGTCCACGTTGCTCCCTTCTGTCGCATTTGTCATGCGGCATGAGTAAGTAGGAACTCACCTTCAGTGCCATTGGTGTTGCCGCGTAATCGTAGTGTTCGTTCCTCGTACGCCTTCAGTTGCCCTATAGTCTCCTCAAATTGTATGGTCTCAAGGTCGTGGAACTGCTCAATATCGGCGACAATAGAGAAGAATTTATCAAGGACAGAATCGAGCAACTTTTTTTACCAAAGAGGAATCTTCAAGCGTGGCACCAAGGGTGGAGAACTTGCTACTCAAGGCGCTGAGTTTGCCAGCAAGCTCATCAATTGTCTCGGTCTCCTTCATCCGGAGGGCGTCAAACTCGCTCTTCAACGTTTGTATGCGTGCCTTCTTCACCCGATCACTACCAAGATACCTCGTCTTAAGTCTATCCCAGACTTCCTTCGCCGTCTTCTTTTTTGCGATATGGAGAAGGATGTCTTCGGGGACACACTGCAAGATGTATGCACGTGCCTTTTTGTCCTTCTTTGCATCTACTTGGGCATCTTCTGCTGGCTCCACCGCCTCCCAGACTCCTTGGGCATCTAGAATCGCCTTTGTCTTTATTGCCCACACAGTGTAATTGTGAGAGCTTAGCATCGGATAGGGAAATGACACTCCGCCGTTCTCCTTCGCAGCAACTTGTGGGATGCCCGACATTTTTGTAGAATCGTGGATTCTTGGGTGTTTTATACTACCAAAGCTCTAATACCAATTGTTGGCTCAGAATCGATGAATAGCACCACCCTTTATAATACACACACTAATACAAATAAAATAGAAAGCAAAAGGGAGCAGTGACTTCACGAACATACTATTGCAGTGAATGAATTTTTCATACATTCTTGGATTATATATATATACCACAAGTGATAAGATCTGAGCCATACAACTAACGCCACATAAGCCATAAAAATAGAAAAAGCTAAACCAAAACTAAGTCATACAAACTACCAAGAAAACAAACATTATAACTCAACTTTATCAGAATTATTTGCTCACAATGGCTATGGCGGAAGGCGACGGCGAAACTGCTCCCCACGTCGCTTTGCTATCGAGCCCCGGCAGTGGGCACCTGATTCCCCTGGCCAAGCTAGCCGAGCTCCTCGTCCACCGCCACGGCTTCACTGTCACCTTCATTCTCTTCGCGGACCACGCCCAGTCTGCCTGTCTTCGCTCCTTCCCGGCCTCTTCCTTCTCCTCTGTCCAACTCCCTCCGGTTCCCCTCGACGACCTCCCCTCCGACGCCCAGGTGGAGACGCGCCTCGCGGCCATGGTGGAGCGCTCCGCTCCGGGCGTCCACGACGTCCTCCGCCGCCTGAAGAGTACCACCCACCTCGTTGCCTACGTCATCGACATCTTCGGCACCGCCACGCTTCCAGCGGCCAAGCAGCTCGGCGTGCCGCGCTTCCTCTTCTGCACCACCAACTTCTTCGCGCTCTCCTTCCTGTTCCACCTCCCCGAGCTGGACCGGACAACGTCGTGCGAGTACCGCGACCTGCCGGAGCCTGTGGCGTTCCCGGGATGCCTCCCCCTCCGCGGGGAGGACTTTCTACAGCCGATCCAGGACCGGACCGATGACGCCTACCGCTGCGTCTTAGATATCTGCAGGGGAATCCGAGAGGTGGACTCCATCCTAGTGAACAGCTTCGTGGAGTTAGAGCCGGCGGCCTGCGAGGCTCTCAAGTCGGAACGGCCGCCTGCTATTCCGATCGGGCCGGTGGTTACCCGTAATCGGCGCGAGGATACGGCTAAGGGAGATCACAGCTACCTGCAGTGGCTGGACTACCAGCCGCGTGGCTCGGTGCTGTTCGTGTCGTTCGGGAGCGGAGGGACGCTGTCGACGGAGCAGATGCGGGAATTAGCTTTCGGTCTGGAGCAGAGCGGGCAGCGGTTCGTGTGGGTGGTTCGATGCCCGAACGATCGGGAAACAAGCGGGGCCTTCTTTCAGCTCTCCGGTTTGGGCGCCGACGACCCGCTGGCGTATCTCCCGGAAGGATTCCTCGCCCGTACACGCGGAACGGGAGTGGTGGTGCCGCTGTGGGTCCTGCAGGTGGAGTTGCTGGCCCACCCCGCCACCGGCGGGTTCCTCTCCCATTGCGGCTGGAACTCGACGCTGGAGAGCGTCGCGCACGGCGTGCCCATGATAGCGTGGCCTCTGTACGCGGAGCAGCGGGTGAACGCGGTGCTGCTGTCGGAGGGCGCCGGTGTGGCTCTGCGACCCAAGAAGAGGACCGGGTTGGTGGGGAGGGAGACAGTGGCGGAGGTGGTGAAGGAGCTGTTTGAGGGGGAGGAAGGGAAGAGAGCTAGGGAGAAGGTGCAGCAGCTCAAGGAAGCGGCGGCGCGGGCGGCGGAGAGCGAGGACGGGTCTTCCTACAAGGCGCTCGCCGATGTCGTCAAGAAATGGAAGAACGGCACCGCCACTGTTGTTGACGCTTGAAAAGCTTGCAAGAAGAAGACACCTATCTTGTTGGAATGATACATTGATACTTGTGTGCGCTTTGTCTTCTTCTAATAATTGCCGTGAAAAACGACAACTGCCCTTTTAAAAGGTGCATTTAATTTCCTTTCGTTTTATTCCGTAAAAAATGAAATCTATCCTATCACGGTATTATTAAAAAAATAAATTAAAAAATTATAATTGATTCCCTTATTCCGTCACAATTCAAACTTTTGTCCTCTTTTATTAATCAACTCAATTATACGATAAAAATATTTAATTTCCTTCCTCAACTATTATATCAGAGTTATTGCTTCTGCAAGAGGGTAAGATTTTGAATTATGATGAAATCAGATAAAATCCTTCGTGATCAATTGTTATTTCTCAATTTATCTCTTTATAGATGGTCGTAGGGCTGATCGTATAAAGCCGCTAAGATGATACATTCCACCTTTTTACATAACCGAGTTATTGCTTCTGCAAATACTTTCATCTCGTATATATCATTTAATGAATCGATATTAAAGTTGATAAATATAACTGTTAAATGTAATATTTATTTGTTTTTCATAAAATATCATCACTATACAAGTAATTCGTTTTTTTTTATAAAATGCAAACATTTATAAGAATTCAGCATCCAACAATTTGAAATGAAATATTCACACGTATTTGATGAATATAGTGGATTTATTAAAATTGAAGTGAGATCTAATAATTTTTTTTAAAATAGAAAATACCATTTTAACATGAACGATGATATATTAATGCTGTTCTGTTCCTAAAAGTTTATCTTAATTTTAACTGTTCAAAATACATACGATTTATAATTCAAAATCATCGATTCTATTTATTATTGTGCAAAATAAATTATAATAATAATAATTATTATTATTAAATATTTTTAATTTATAAAAAATTAACGGTCGGAATCAATCTGTTCATCCCATTACAAATCCAAATCAAATAAATTATATATTTTAATTAATTTTATAAGTTGAATAATAATTTTTAATATATAAAATAATAACTTTTAATATATATATAGCTGATTTACTGTGTGATTATGGATGCATACTTATTACTTTAGTAAAAGATAAAATTCGTTTGGCCACGAAGGCATTGTTAATTCGGTTTCATCAGGGTTCGATTTTTGCCTACTTTAATAAATCTGTCCCACACTAGCCAACTTAATTATGTCTTGAGACATAGATGCATGTTCATGTGTGCGATTGAGAAGGTGCACACACGTGACAATTAACGATTAATATTATCATAATTAGTTTTCTTTTAACAAATTTCATTTCTACAAAGACGTGTGAATATTTCAAACAAACGGAAATTAATCTGACCTTTCTATTTTAAATCATAGAAAATACTCCATTTTCTATGATTTTGCTAAACTAAAGTAAACATATCATTTTAAGGAGTTGGCAATATGTGCACATTTTATCGTCTTGTATTGTATTTAACACAATTTTTTAGTTTTTTTTATGAATAACCATTGCATTGTATTTCTTATAATTCGATCAGGCATGAACCAAGGTTAGTTGTTGACCATCAAGCACAAAATTTTGAATTATTTCATGAATTTTTGTCTAAAATCGTTTATTTTCTCGGTAAATGTTTCCAACCGTAGGTTTTGGTGAGAATCCACGTGTTCGAATCCGCTGGGATTGGATCATCTCTGCCTTCATCACTTGAGGGTTCTTAAACCAAACCAAACCAACAGTTGAAGTCTCTCCGACCGGCGTGCGCCGAGAAGACTCGTCAGTCGTCACTCGATCGGCGACCCGCTCCCCGGTCGCCGTTGCCAAAGAGGAGCCATCCATTCAAAAGGAGAATCGCATTCTCGAGCAAATCTGTTGCTCATCCCCGTCTACGCCGAAACCGAGATCTGGCGACGTTGGCGGATCAGTCTCCAACAGGAACCGGTCAGCATTGAAATCGGATAGAAGGATCGCAGGCTAAGCGGTGGAATGCTATAGTGATACGCTGTTCGTTGTCATCCTCGGCCGGATCTGATGGCGGCGTCTTCTTCGGCGAAGATCTTCGAATACTTCGTGGTGTGCGGGATCGGGCCGGAGATCGTGACCCTGGAGGGGAACAAGGGGTTCCAGGGAATGGAGGTCATGTACATGCCTTCCCTCCTCGACCAGTACCCTTCTCCCAACCAGTCTCTCTATCCTCCCCCTCCGCCGCAGCTGTCGACCGTAAGTTTACTCCGACCCTTTCTTCCCGCTAGCTTCTCTTTGCATCTCCTTGATTTAACTTATTAAAGGTGAGAAATTGACCAATAGACTAGTTAGACTGTCTTTATATGATGTTGGAACATGAATTTGGTATATTAAGGCCACAGGATTTTGATGCAATTCTTATCGAATTATAGAAACACCTCATGAGATTATAGTAAGTGGTTATTTTCTGCAATTGTTTTCATGTGCTTTTTTGTAATTTTATCAATCAGACTACTGGCTACATCATTTGGCATTTAAAAATTGAGTTATATGAATCTGACTAGGTTTATTTTGATTTTGACCACAATGGCAACTCACATATGTACTTTCCCTTGTATTGGCTTTGTTGAAGTTGGATTGTTAAAGTTGAGCTTGTTCATAAGTTCTTGGCAAAGATCGCTATTTTGTATGTGCTCATTCTTCATGGCAAAAACTAAATAGTAAATACTATGTTTCAATTCGTAATTGTCACAAGGGACGTTACTTTTAAGTATCAAAAATAAATATATTGTGCAATTAAAAAATTATCAAGGGATTTGCTACAAAAATCAATTTAACTTCATTTAACTCCACTAAATAAATTCACCTTAATTTAGGCTCTTTAGAACGCTGGATTTGATTCTCCAGCATTCAATTACTCTGGGGTTGTCTTTACAGGAGCCAGGATTCTTGATTTTTGCTTAGTTGCCAATTTATTATGATATCCAATATTACTTATGATGTCCTAGTTTCTTCTCATCAGCTACTACGAGATGGTAGAGTACCTACCATATGTTGGTGATGACTGAATCTTATAGATTGCTGTCCTTTAGTTAGACGTTAGTTTTTTCATGTGACATTCCATGATTGTATATAAGCACATAAGTATTAGTATTCATGTTAACTCCATCACAATTTTCTGTTGAACAAGTATTTTTCGTTCTTCTCATGATGAGCTACTATTGCAGTGCGTTCTACCTGCAGGGGTGGAATTCTATACTTCAGGATTTAACTCTGATGATGTTGCAACTTATCCTCGGAGTTATCCAATTGTTTTAACAGGTACTTTATAGCCTAGTTAATTTGACACTAGGAGAAACATTGAATGGTTTACAAGGTGTTCTTTTTACAGCTTAAATCTACACTGGTAAATGTCTTCCGCACTTTGACATTGGGCAAATCTCTATTCATTTAGGTCTTCTCATAAAAATTTGTATATTGTTGTCAAATTGTCTAAGCAGATATAGCTTATGACTCCATAGTCTTCTAGCCCTAGGGCATGGATAAATAGATCACCTATGGAACATGCTTAGTTCCAAATTATTATTAATAAAACCAATCAAGACCAATTCACCTTATGAGTTTCTTGTGTGTATGGGGTCCAGTAAGATGTAAATCTCCATGTCAAGCAGAAAACAAACTATTTTCTCACTTAAACCTTGGTTACCAAAGTTGCAAAGGAGCAACATTTATTAATATTCATACATTTCTAATGTTGAGATATTCAGGTGTCAATATTTAACTTCTCCAAAAGGTTTCAATTCTATAGTTACTGACCCTGACCTTACCTTTGGGGCTATGGATCTTGTTGTGCATAAGCCAAAAGATACTCCTATTAACATGATTCACATTAAAACCTATTGATCGACACCAAGTTAGCAATGCATCCAGATTAATTAAATGCAATTAATAACCCTGGTAAGCATACTAGCTCAAGACTTGAATCTTTCTTCATTTTAACCTGATTAACTTGAAATGTTTTTAGTGTCACGTCCATTGAATACTGACCAAATATATTAGTTGAATAATTTGTAAATTTTGTTGTGCCCATTATAATATGTTGAAGCTGAGTGGAGCCTAGTCGATCCTAGCATGACTTGCCATTTTAAAGGGAGGGGGGACCAATTAACATGAGCACACAAGAATACCGATAATGGTCACACTTTGCCATGTGAAACTATGAATGGAGCAATCTTCTTTCATTTGGTCTCCTCTTGCCCCAGATTGAGAGGTATAGTTTAGGACTCTAATATCATGTCGAAGCAAGGCTAAGTCAAATTTATCCCGAAATGCCTGATCTCTTTGTGAGGGGATGCTCCACATAAGCATCTAAAGGACCCCTATAGTGCTCATATGAGACTGTGGTGTAGTGTCCATGCTTGAACGCTACCCTCCACCACTAGCATCAACAAACCTCCTCATGCCCAGTTATAGGTTCTCACACACTCTAATACTATGTTAGAGTCAGACATGGCCTAATTCATCCCAAAATGACAAATCATTTGTGAATCTGGTCATGTTCTTAATCTAACTGTATTTAGGATGTTCAACCTGAACTCTCGATCTTCAACCCTTGTCACAGTTCTCATCTCCTTTCACTTTACCATCATCTTTCCACTGTTGCACCTGCCCTTTTGACTCCTCTACCCATGATTACTGTTAGATCTTCAAACATAACTACTTCTTGAGTTATCTCTCCTACTAGCTCAGACTTGCTATTTCTTCAATAATACAGACATTATTTGGACCTACGCACCTCCATGGTAAAACTCCTTCATGTTAATAAATGTATGGGGGTGGAAGATAAAAAATACTGCTATTTGGAGCTAGAAACTAGGTGTAGATGTAGTTTGTATAGATGATCAAATGAGACAAAAATAGGTGAGATAGTATGATCATATTCAATGACAACTAATAGGATCTGTAGTTAGAGAAGCTAAATCACTTAGATGTGAAGGTGTAAGAAATAGAGAGAAACAAAAGAAATCTCTGGGTAACTAAATTAGAAGTTACTTATTGTGACTTGAATTAAAGAAATCTAGGGATACAGCATTGCATAGAGGTCAATGGAGGGTAAAATTCATATAGCCGATCCCAAGTTGGGATCTAATACATTTCAGTGATGATATTATTAGTTTGTTTGTTGTGCTGTATAAATTTGTCTATGCATAGGGAGAATTAACAATTTTCCTTTTAAGACGGCATGACGTACCCCCCAATTTATATTCATGCTCACCTTTGCATAGAGAAATTTATTTTATGAAAAATTTATGAAATAGAAGGTCAATTCATTTAATCAGTTGAATTATATTTTGTTTTTCTCAAGAAATTTTCTTGTTTATGATTATTGCAATGTATTTCTGCACTAAACTCAAGGGGACATGTGACTGAAGAGGTTACCAAGTTTTTAGGCTCTCTCATATGGAGATCTGTCATTTTGTTTCCATTTTCTGTCCCAATCTAAAAATAATAGAGTTGGTGAATGCAGTTGATATATGGCATAGTATTTTGCCATATCATAAACTAAGAAGATTATTTTCTAATATTTAATTTAATCAAATTAATCAACTTAATCTCCATACCATTTACTCCAAACTAACAAACACTTTTGTTAGGAAGTTCATCTTTAACAATTTTAGTCAAAATTTAATTATTTTAATTTTCATTTGCTTCCTCAAAATTGTTTGCGGAAGTTGTGCCCTTTAATGAGACTTGTATTAATTGATTAGGAACATTTTGTCTGCACCTATT
This sequence comes from Curcuma caesia, assembly GCA_037834155.1. Classification (NCBI taxonomy): domain Eukaryota; kingdom Viridiplantae; phylum Streptophyta; class Magnoliopsida; order Zingiberales; family Zingiberaceae; genus Curcuma; species Curcuma caesia. The sequence continues at coordinate 9,025 of JBBMKF010077181.1, forward strand.
GATGGCAAAATAAAAACGTTTGCTTCTATCTTGATATACCATCTTTAAAGAATTGCATCAGAAGAGTTTTTGTTTAGTGCTTTGACATTGATTTCAATTGCAGAGGGGGATGGGTCCAAAATTTATGTTGCATGCATTGCATTCCGTGATCTGGTCTGCGACGATATTATTGAAGCATATAAGATACCTGCAAATTCATTTGCCGACAAATGCATATGTCTTGTATCTCGCTTTCCCAGTTTTCAGGTTCTCAAGGATGCATTGGAGGAGCTGTTCATTCTCTGCTTTTCTTCTGCTGGCTGCAGGTAAGTTATTTATGTAACATAAGAATCCAACTCATTTTTATAGTTGATTTGGGGACTTGTTGGATATAGGGATTTTGAAGTGCATATGCTACTCATATTCTTTGTTTCTTTAACAATATCTTGTCAAATTTTCAGCAAGCCATTATGGGATGTAATAGCTGATATGGTATCTAATGTTCCTTTACCTACACCTGGAAAAGATCGAGTTTTATTTGCTATTGAAAATTGTCTTCTTTGTGTGGAAACACCACCAAAGGAAGGGCTTCCTCATGCAGATGTATATATCTTGCTTTTGCTGTCATGGGATTTTTTTTTGTTGTTTCATTCACTTTCGTGGATATTGTTTAAGATCAAGGTGTTGATATTGATGTAGCTATTTCATCATGTGCAGATTTCATTTCAACCTTTGGTACAGTGCATGGATGTGGATAACCTGATTCAACTTTTTACGGCTGTGCTTCTTGAAAGAAGAATATTACTCCGAGCAAATAAGTAATAATCATACTTGGTTTTCCTTACTATGTGTTCTTTTTAATTATAGTTCTGTTGAAAATAGTTTCTTCGGTCTTCAAATAATACACAATGAGATTCTCGATATAAAAATTTTAGTCTAAGCTTTCTTCACAAGCATGAAAGCTTTATCTGTTTGCCATTGTTATAGATTTACCATTTAGTTCTAGAAAACATGAAATAGCTTTATCTGTTTGTGCCATTGTTATAGATTTACCAATTAGTTCTAGACTAGGAACTCCAGTGATGGGTTTCCACTGCAACATTGCATTCACTTGATCAATAAACTGTATATTTTTGGCTTCATTGTGTTTCCTTGCGCCATTTATATGTTTTTTCTTTTTTTTGCTTTTCTAGGTCCCAAGTGCCTTTTGAGGAGACCTGTCTGCAGATTGTCTTTATATATATATTAGGTAGAGGTGACTATCTACACTGATTGATTCCTAGAAAAGATGCCTTAACTTCACCTTTTTGTCACATGTATTCTTCTTCTTGCTAGTTCACTTCTTAGCTGCAATGTGAGTTCTCTATCACATTCTACCTCAATGCTTCCTCTGCAACATTGCCTTGATTTCTTCCCCCTCTGTTGTAGCATCCCTGTGACTGCCTATCTTTGTTTGCATATTGTACTCTGCGAGTTCTCCCAGCCTTGAGTTCTCCATCATATCCTTGAATGGAAACTCCCTACAGATCTTTGCTGATCACAACCCTTCCCTTCTGATTCCTAAAGCTTTTGCAGCCATCTCCTCACAGCACTTTTGATAGCAGTTGTCTTCTTCCTTCCATCTTCTTCATTGCAAGTGCACTCCACCATTCTGCAATGTGAGTTTTTACTTTATATCTTCGAACAGAATCCTCTTCCAGTTGACCTTCATTAATCAAATTCCTCTTTTAACTCACCTGGTCATAGCATTCCTGATCTCCTCACAGAATGGCTTTCAACACCTCCTCCATCTTGGTTCCTTGATTTGCTGAAGATCGCCTCCCATCGCTTGTGCACCTGATCTGAACCTCTTTCGAGTCATTTACTAAGGGTTGTTGATATTGAGTTGTTTGACTACTTCACATTCTCTTCTTCTACAGCCTTCTTAAATTTTTTTGACTCTATGAATATCACCATGGAGAAGCTAAATGAAAAAATTTAGACATTCTCTTATTCTACTTGTCATTCTCATGAGCATGCTGTGTGCCTCCACTACAACTACATACCTTTTGAACTATGCAAGATTGATTTTACCCTTGCTATTCTTGCTCCAAGAGTGGGCTGTTGATAGTGGGAGTGGTCATAGTAGTCATGGAAGAGATGGAGGGACCAAAGTCATCCCAAGTGCACTTATAGTAAAAAGAAAGACTAATATACTCTACATGCTTTTTTATAATAACAGGAATACACTCCACGAAAATCTTTTAGTCAATCAGCTTCCAGTACTACACCAAATACAGTTTACTAGTTGTAGAGTATCCATATTAAAGTTACAAGCTTCTGAGAGTGCATCATTGTGATTTCAACCTATGACGACCTTACTGAAAAAGTTTATTTGAAGTAACGTCTGATCAAATGTTAGTTAGATGGGAAGAAGGGAGTAAAATATGCAAACTTAAATAAATTCATCTCAATATCCCCTCATTTTTAATTCCATTATTTGAGATAATTGCTAAAAATAAAAAATCTAACTATTAAAGGATTAATGAGTAAAACCCATTGATCTAGGTACACTATCACATGTCGAAACATGTCAAGTATTGGTAGGGCATATGCTACCATAGAATTTTAATTCAATTAACTGTCTAGTTATTATATTCTTATGTTTAGAAGCAAATAAACTAAATGGAAAGTGGAAGAGTGGAAGGGAATTAAAAGAGTAAAACTTATTTAAATTAAACTCTACATGTTTAAATATATGCCGATGAGTGCCAACTCTTGGCATTATACACTGCTGAAACTATATTATTCTGGCCAGGCACCAAAACACTAGCACAAGACTATCTTTAAGCTTGGAACCAAGTCATTATGTCAACCAGTTGACATAGAAATTGTGATGCTGACATTTGTTGCTGATGTTGCCTAAATGTATATAGGTTGACGAAGGTTTGTGTTGGGTTAGTTGGTTGGTTAGAAGTCATGTTGTTACATTATTGGAGTATTTGACTAGATAAAGTACATGGCTGTCATCTGTGCTATAGCATTCTCAAAGTTTGTTCCTTTTAACTTTTGCAGGTATTCACTATTAACTCTAGTGTCGGAAGCAATTTGCCATTTGATATATCCTTTCAGATGGCAGGTGAGGCATACGTGACATTACTTCTCCTTTTTCTTTTATATAAGAAAAACTTTATTGACTTGTAACAAGTAAGTTGAGAGACTTTTTTTTTGTGGCACTGAACTTCTAATCATATATTTATTCTATTTTAATTAACTTTTTAAAATTTTTTCTATTATTGCTCATTCCTAGCTTTCTCTAAAATTTTATTCTTTTTCATGTTGTAGCATGTCTATATTCCACTACTTTTCTTTAGTGGAGTAGACTACATTGATGCTCCTACACCATATATGATGGGACTTCATTCAGGCGTTGACACATCTTCTTTGTCGATGGACGGTGTAAGTTTTGCACGAGCCAACATTTTTTCCTTCCTTCTTGAAACCTTTAATTGATGCAAGTATGTGTTCTTTCAATTTTCTAGGTTATTCTACCTAGAAACTCGTCATTTAGAGTTTGAACACGAGAGTTTTGTTTTGGTCGAACCTTCACATGATTAGGGTTTCATTGTATGTTCATATAACATAGGGTTTGTAAATTGTGTGATATTTGTAGAAATTCTTTTTTATTGTGCTCATATTTCGCACAGTTTTTTTAATCTAGTTAAAAAGATTCAGATTACTTGTTTGTTATTAGATGATTATTTTGTATGAGCTCACTGTTTTCATGTTATCAGCATGAGATTATTTGCGATACAGAAATTATTATTCAGTAGCATATTGAACTTTGATTATTTCATATGTGCTGATGTTGATGTCTGGTGTAAAATCTTATTAACATGCAAAATTCAGAACGAATAAATCCATGATTATAACTGATAAATAAATACATGATTATGTTGTATAATACTGATGCAGATTAGGGAAAATAACATTTATTTAAATTTTGAATTGCAATTGAATTTTGAGTAATTAGTTTTTTTTTGATTTGGTAACACTATATAGTAGGGATTATTGTGGTTCTGAATTAGTGATATTTCTTTCCTGATTTGGTTAGAATTGAGTGTATCAAAAAGTTCTCATTTCTATGTATTTTGCAACTTTTGAATTTATTCTATGGGTTGTCTGGGTGACAAAGTTATTGATTTTTCTTTTTCAATTTCGTTAATGCTCTATGTGATTTAAGAGTTTGATTTACTATTGAATCAATTTGACAGTGTTCTTGTGCTACATCATTTTGTGTTGCATCAATTTAGTATCGGAATGTTCTTGTGTTTCATTAAATATTGCATCCTAAAAGTGCAGATTGCAGAAGCCCAAGGAGGCCTTTTCCAGCCTGAGATCCTTAGGCACATAGTTGAAAGATTGCTCGGATCATTAAGCCTGTCTGAGAGTCTCACATAACCATGAATTAGAGCGGGGGAGGTGAATCTTATTATTCTTTCATGCCCCATCACACCTGGTCAAGTTGTTAGCTAGTTATTTTACCATGTGGCCTCTTGGATCACTTAATTGTATGGCCAAATACAAAAGTTACCCAAACTCCATTGTGACATTTGGCTAAATATTTTGCCAATCTGATCTCCTTGATAGCCTACTTGGTAATAAAATCCTATCTAATTCCCCTTTGAGCTACTTGGTCCGACTTAATTCTGTTTGTTTCCTAAAAATATTTGTTATGAAACAAACAGAGCCCTAATCTTTATCATGATCAATTGAGCTCAAAGTGCTTGGATAATATATGCCTCCAATTGAGCTGATCTTGTTGAGTCACTTAAGTTGACATCAAATCCAAATATTGGAAAGCATGAATAGATCCCATTAGGCCATCCATTAAGCCAGTTCAGAACCCAAAATGGTTCTCACATGATTTTACTTGAATTCATAGTCTTAAACTAGCTTTGGATCTTTCTGAGCCCTTTAGTTGTATTCTAAACCTGCTTAGTTCCCATTGCGACATTCAATAATTTTCAGAACATAAAATTCCACTAGAATGTGTTAAATTAATTAACTAAGGCATTTGGATTCCTTTTGGCTCATCCACTCAAGTGTGCTTAGTACACTTTTGAAGCAAAACATGAAATCCTAAAATATGTTCCCAAAGTTGATTGCTTAATGAGTGCAGTTATCATTATTTTTCACCAAGTTTAATGTCTTATGCTTATTAAGCACTTAAGTGGAGATAGCCTAAGCAATTAGACAAATAATGGAAAGGGTTTGCACTTATTAGGTTCGGTTTCCTCATAATTGTAAACACTATCATTTAGGATGGATTATTAGGATTGATCTTGTAACTGGAGGTATCATTCAGTTTACGACTTGGATTAACTTAGGTTGCGTGCGATTGTTTGTTCTACAGGAGTCATCTTATTCCATACCCTATATGAGATAATTGGATTACTCGAAAGTGATATATTGCATCTTATCCTAATCCCTAGCTGAGTATATTGAATCACTCGTTTTGAAGTTATCCTATTATCTTACCGGAATTTTTGTTATCCATTCTACTCATCTCACAATGGCTAACAAAATCGCAAAAATCTTACCTCAAACATTCTCTTGTTTAGTTTTTGTTGACACTACCTGTATGCTTTTTGAACTCCTAACCACTATGCCTATTTCAGAAATGCTTCATGTTGCCATTTTGACCTGTCTGTGCTGAAATTTACTTCGAAAGATACTGCTCCACCGTTAAATGTTTATAAGTTCCTTAGTTGATTTCTCAAGAGAAATAAATGATGTATTGAAGGAAATGTGGTCATAATATAAGTTTGTTATCTCCATTTAAATGGGTCCTTGTTGCAGTTACCTTCAATGATCTTTATAGTTTATAGGATAGATTGCTTTAATACCATTGTAAATAATAAACCTTATTTTAATGTTTTCCATCTGCAGGTAGTTGTTGTGGATCTTGACTACAATCGCATTACCACATCAGAAGAAATACCTCCAATACCAGAGCCTGAACTAAGTTTCTTACGTGGTGAGATATTAAAGCTGCTACACCCAAATGTCACATGGATAGATCACTTGAAGATCAATTTTGGTAGTATGTCAGAGCAGTATATTAAGTGTGGCAACAAACCCTGGGGAGAGGAGCATAACTTTCAACTTAGGTGATCTTCTATTTCTTACAGTATTGTACTGGGCATTTCATTTTAGCACCTTATATTTCCCTACTTGGATGTCACGATCTTAATTACCTATTGAATCTGGTGGATTGTTTTTGCAAATTTGATCGCTCCATTGATGTTCTCTAATGGAAATATTCGCGGATGCATCTTTTTTTGCAAATTTTTAGTTGGCCATTTGACGCACCCTCATGGAACAAACAACCAACAACCAACAACCAAGCCTTATCCTACGAGATGTTGTTGGCTATATGGATCTTTATACACCATCAGGCTCTATCCCCTACTATATCATCATTTATATTTAAATAATTTTTATATCATCAGGATCTTTATACACTTATCCTATGAGTGTTTTATGGCACCCTCATGGAAATATTCTTATATTTTTAGATTTGCATTTTTTTTAAGATGTTGAAAAAGAAGCGTCATAGCTCAAAAAGAAAAACCCATTTTTTTGTAAAACACTTGATACTATCTGAATGTGAAAGTAATTTGCACATTCTATGTATCAGTTGTAACTCTGATAATTTAACTGCAGAAAATTTGAGTGCTATTTATTTTTATTTTGTATTTTATATGTAAACTGACTTGAAAAAAACCTGATACAATCTGAATGTGAAAGTAATATGTGCATATGTATCAATTCTAGTCAGATAATTGAATTGCAGAGAATTTGAATTCTAGTTATATTGAAATTTTTTTGCAGGTTAATCATTGATCCATTCTCTTAAAATTACCAGTAGTTGAACTATCTGCAAAGAAACTATATGCATGTGTTGGTTTATGATTAGTAGAGATGCTGATATGCTTAAGTTGTTAGGAACTTTATTATGTGTGATGCATTATACTAGTAGATATTAGAAATTATATTTTGTTTGATTTTTTATAATTGAACTTGTTATTTGACCAGTGAAGATCCATTATTTGAAGTGTATTTTTGCACAAGTCAGTTAAAACAAGTCTTATAAACAAAAAATCTTTCAAATGCAGATAGAAGTTGAAAGGAAATGATACTTTTAGTCGTTATCACTTCTTGGCTGTCATGTTAATCATCAAAAGGTCAAAATTTTCATAAACAAGAGTCACTTCAATTTATATGGTTTTGATAGAGTTACCTTGTGGTATGTAGTATGTACTATGCCATGACACTGTAAATCTTAAGCAAATGACACCTAACAAATATTGTACATTTGGGTTTAAGAATATTTCCTATGGATGTGGCATGATGGTTTAATATTTCTTTGGATCATGGGAGGAACAGATTGCTGCTTTTAAGTACTTCATCATGCTGTTGGATAGAAAAAGTTTCTGTTGGTTCAACTGGTGCAGGTTTAACAGGTTATTTGTATGTAAAACTATTAGAAAGTAAAACTATCTTTCCTTTAATTGGAGATTACATATAAGTTCTACAACTTTATAACAAGGGTGTTGTCTGTATTTCAAAATTTACATGTACCTAGCTATCTGTAACGTGAAGTAGGTAATCATTTTCTGTTCTTGCTTCTCTTTCTCATACACTTTTTCTGTTTATATGTGAATTAAAAGTTTCTGTTCTAATTTTTTAGAGGATAAGGACATACTAATAGCATGTAATCTCTGGTAATTTTAACCTCTCCATGTGGCTAGCTATCAGTGACATGAAGTTCTGTAATCATTTTCCTGTTTTTGCTTCTCTCTCACACATATTTTTTTTGTGTAAATTTCTGTTCTAATTTTTTAGAGGATAATAACATTCTAATGACATGTAATCTTTCTGGTATTTTTAACCTCTCCATGTGGCTGTTTGAATGATCTTCTCAAAAATATAATTGTGCAGATTGATATTTTTAAGGTTTTTGGCATTGCTCCTAAGTGGATATCGTAACTTCATTGTAAGTTACTCTTAAAATTGTTTTATAAATGTTTTTGTATGTATCAACAAACTTCCTCAGGTCCTAGTATCATTGCTTTCCAGGAACCAACTACCAACGTGTTCAATTCCCAAGCATTTTTGAAGAAATGTTCTCGCGCTACTGGTGAACCTATTGAATCAATGTTAATGGTATAATTTTTGTTTCTATGTGCACTTACTGCTAAATTCTACTATCTTGGATTATTTTAAATTTGCTCATTTTGAATTTAGTTTGATTGTTCGTGTTATATTCTTATTTAAATTTAATTTCCAAATAATTGCACTTTTATTATCAACTTAATGGTGATATTTGTTTGATGAGATATAAAATTTTCATATTGAATTACATCTTGATGCATTGCAGTTCCTTCTACTAAATTGTCAAGCATCACTAAGATTGAAATGTTTGTTAATGTGAATTTTTTTTATTAATTACTATGTATTTTAAGACTACAAATTTTGTTCAACAAAACACACTCTTCTTTTTAGCAAAACAACAATGCTATTTTTTTAAGAATATTTAAGACTTATAAAAGTGTGTATCGGCATGCAGTTTAGAATTTAGATCATATTTATATGCAAGTCAATATGTTGGTGCATATGCATCCATTATTAGCAAACTTGTGGGCATCAATTGTACCCATAAAGAAGTAATTAAATAACTATTTTATATTACCAATATGTGAGTCAATATGCCATTGGATATGAAACCATTTTTAACATTTTTTTGCGTAGTTATATCCATTGGTATATAGTTGTTGCCATGTGCCATTGTCATTGTGGTTAATGATTTAGGAGTTGGCTAATTTTCTGAAGGTTATTGGTTCAATCTCTATATGCAGCCAATATACAATATAATATTAAATAATTGTTTGAACAATCCATTGTAAAAGTTTACACTAACTATATTTAATATATTTTAAGTTTCTAATACTTACAAATTGACAAAATATGTAGCGCTTGTACAAAAAGGCTAAAAAATATTCGTACAAAAATGGTAATTTTTTTAAAGAATATAATTCATATTGAATTCCTCACTTATAGCGTCACTTATTTTCATTTGAACCATCTGTGTTTCCATAATTTCTATTATCAAAATTCAGATATAAACAAAATTTTGGATCCTCAGTTGGATAACTCATTAGTTCTTGAAGCTTCTGCAACTAAATGTTGCTTGGATAACTCAGTAATTGATTTGCATGCATAGCTTAGCTTAGTCCAATCCAATCAACTGGATCAGGCTAGTATTGGCTATGGGTGAAATCTGTAATGCCCAAGTTTAGAATGGTCTCCAGACATATGGAATTGATGCTCTATCATACTTCTGAGTGGTTCATTTGCATTCTTCTTATCCTGTCAGATGACTCAGTTCTTAGAGTCGCAAGGTTTTATGGACTATTTGGAAAGATGTATCATGTCAGAGGAAAGCGGCAATAATCTACTGGACAAATTACAAGATGCCACAGGGAGGGGTCAGGACCCTATTTCAATTTTTCCATCACCATCTTCAGAATTTGAGATCACCACTGTATCAGTGACTGAAGTTGAAGTTTCAGGTACCTGTCACGTCCATATAATGTTCCATTCAAATTAATTACAATATTTCCAGGTTTGAACGCACACTAAATTTTATATTGTTGATTACTATTTGATTAAAGGATTATGCTGGGGTGGTAACTTTGATCTTTTCCTCCACTGTTGAACTCTGTTTCTTTTGTCTCTCAGAGCCGGGTTCTAGGCACTGCTATAAGCGATTTCCTTCAACAATTAGAACAGAAGAGCAAGAAGAGAAGCGCAGGTCAATTCTGGCATTGGCAAACTCTGCTCATTCTGGGAGGCACACTATTAGGTGAAGCTTCATTTTTATTGCATCTCCAATTAAACTATGTCTTGAAAGTGTGGCATTTTTGTTTTACCTGCCAAAATATGAGATTTAAAAAGCTTTTTCAGGGATGTCTTATTCTCTTCTTAGACTTAACTTTCTGTTTTCATGTTTCCAGTTCTCCAGTTGTAGCCAATGGTGATCCAAAAGCAGAAAGTTTAAGTTCAATGGAGAGAGCTGTAAGTTCTCTGCAATCATCTTGGGGCAAGGATTCTATATAAGCATCAATAAAGTCGTTGACCAATCTTTTGGGTTGTTATCTGCAGGCCGAGAGAGACAGGATGGTCTTAGATATAAAAGTGAAATTGCAGGTGGGTTCTTGATCAAGGTTTAGAACTTCGACATGTTTTGGTGACCGGAACGATATAGTTTCGGTACTGTATTATACTGTGCCGATACAATTTTAGTACTTTTTTTAATGTTTAAATATAAGTATATATTAATTAAAAATTATTTTTAAATATTTGATTATTAAATATGCTCCTTATTAATGTTATATTTTGAGGTGTTGAGTTCATATTTCAATATTTTCTTATAAGATAATACTTATTAAATTTTTATAAAAAATAAGTAATTCTCAAAATTAAAAATTAAATCTAAAATTATAAAATTATTTGAAAGATTCAAAGATAATTATAAAATCATATGAAGATCTTAAATTATTTTTTGAATGTATTTGTAAATTTTTAATTTTTTGAAATTCATTTGAAATGTTTAAGAATTATATTTTGGAAAATTTTTAGATTATTTTAAATTCATATTTAATTTTCAACATATATTAAAAAATTTAAATTATTTTATAATTTATTTTATTAATATTTAAATTTATTTAAAAAATTTAAAATAATTCTTAATATTTTATAACTATTATTGGCAGCATTCACAACCTTGTGTAGGGTCACCGTGCCCTCGTGGAGGGCTGCCGCGGGGTAGTGGCACCTTTAGTGCCCCCATGGATGGTCATCGCACCCTCTCCGCCTTTGCAGAGGGTCGCTGTGGGGTCATGATATCCTCCACGATCTCACAAGGCTATCTTGAGGTTGCAACAGCCTTGTGGTTGTGGTGCCGGTCACGTGTTGAAACAATAAATATCGCTCGTTTTGGGCGGCACAGGTCGACACTTCAAATCATATTCTTGATTATATCTTAGACTCGTAGAGTCCTAGTTATGGAATTTGCATATTTATTACTCCCGTGGTGTATGAATTCTCATCCAGTCCTTTCAGGAGAAATTTATTTTGTTTCATGTGAACTATTTCCCGTTTCGGTTGGTTGCATGAACTATGTTTGTTTGTAATCACACACATAAATCAAATCAAGTGTTCAGTTTTGATTCCTTTGTCAAATTAAAATGAGATAATTGAGGTATTCAACCAGAAGTTTTTAATCATTTTTTATATTTTTTTCTTCAAAATTTCCACTTTATGCTTTCCTTTTTCTCTTCTCTCTTTTCTTTCATAATTCTATGCAAGGTATGCAGTTGCCAATTGTGCTAGTTGATATTACTGAAATAAGTTCAATAGCATATTTTATTTATTCAAAAAAAACTTCGACGAAAAGTTACAATTCTTAAAATCAACAATGTTTTTTTTTGTGTGACTGTAAATTTGCTCTTGTCCTGTCTTTAATTTTGCTAGTTTCACATGATTTATCTGAATTTATTTCACGGGATTCACAACTCATCAAATTTGATTTATTTAGTGTTTATCAGATTCTTAAAAGGCTTGCCAAAAAGAACTTAGGACTTTTGATTTAATATGATGTCAATGGAGTTATGAAAAGAACAATCACATACGGTATACTATAATTTATCTTTGTTTCTCTTTGATAGTAATGTTTATTGCTTTCTTTGATGATTTTTGTATTTTTTTATCTATATCCATTTTATGGTCATGCATAATTTCTTTGGGCTAGACATTATATTGCTTCCTTTGATTTGTTTCCTCTGATCTAAGCACACTAGATGTTCACAATCATACAATTCTTGGTTGGTTAGGGCTTATGGTTACGTCTTCTAAGGCTTGGGGCAACAGAGGATCCTCTTTCATCATTTGAATATGGCACCATTCTTGGTACTAACTCCTAACATAATGTGTTGCTGATATTTTTTGTTTTAATTGTGAGGTATTTCTTTCTAATCTCATTTCTTTTTATGACCACAATTTACAGCTCTAATTGAATCTGATGCTGAGGGGATTGGTGGTAGTGGGTTTGTTGAATGTATAAGGGAGCATATTATTTCGGTAAATATCATCATGAAACTTCATGAATATGGAATCAGTAAACCTAGTATTTGCACATATATTCACAATGAAATTATTTTCACAGGGTTGGCAATGCCGTTTGACTGATGAACAATTCATTGCGGTAAAAGAACTGGTGGGTTGATAATAATTTCTGACTAATTGCTATTTCATGTTTGTCTTCTATGTCTGTGCTGGATAAAAGACAAGCTTTAGTCTGTGTATCTTCTATTGCTCTGAAGTTGAATTATCTTGTGTTTCTTGGATAAGACAGACTAGTAAAATGTACCATATC
>JBBMKF010077395.1:0-21475 GCA_037834155.1 Curcuma caesia
ATTAATTTTAGACAATATAATAAAAATTTATTTATTTAAAAATTTTAATGTATAATTTAATATTGGAATTCTATCAATCTGGCTCCGGATTTATTAATAAAATAAAATAAAATATAATAATAATATTAATGATATATAAAAATAAATTTAAATAATATTTTATTTTTTATTTTTTAAAATAATTTTATTGGACTTTAAACCATATCTATTTATATTATTTGAATTATAAGTAATAATTAATTAAAATATTAATAAAACAATTTAAATTAAAAAATCTAATTAAAAAAGATCGCGAAGGCAACTGAGATCTATCATGCATGTTGTCTCCATATGTCGCTCGCCTCTCGCCAAAAGTTTACTTGCAAAACATCATCAGTCATCCGTCGCTTGTCATCAATGCATGTCACCCACCTCTCGCCAAACATCCGCCCGCTAAACGTCGCCTATCGCTCGTCGCTCGTCGTCCATCGTCGGTCGCTCGCCTCCCATTGAACGTCCACCTCCCACAAACACTCGCTCGCAGAACATCACCCTCCCTCTTACTGCGCGTCACCCGCCTCTCGCAGAACGCCATCTGTACAACATTTTGGTGTCGGTTGCCATCTTTGGCCCTCGGTAAGCCTTTTGTTGCCACCTGCCACTTCGCTTTTTGAGGCTGCCTACCACCTTTGACTCCCTGACGAGTTTTTCATACGAAAAAACGACAACAACTGACACAGATAACTTCGAAATCGAAAAAAACCCTTCAAAATCAGAGGTAATCGTATTCCAGATTGAATTCTTGGATTGTTGACTGTTCCTGTTGAGATCCACTCTTGGATGGGTCGACTCTTCTCAGCACCACACGCAGATGAGGTTAGGCGAAGGAGAAACTGTGAGACTATTCGAACCTGTACTCACAGCGATCGTAAGAAGGAAGGCCAGGGGTTGCCCTGACACTACCACTCTGACGATTAAGTTAGTTCGTGAAGGAGGAGGAGGAAGATGGAGGCTAAGGAGAATGGAAAGTAAATATTCTGAGATTGCATACCTCCCCTTCTACGGAACCAACTTTATATATAAGTCTGGGAAGTCACGTCACCTCGTGAGTATAACGAAGGTCCCATCATTATTATGGACTTGTCAGAGGGCATGAGATATTCAGAGCATGTGTCACATTATTGACTTGTATCTGAGGAGTCATGTCCCGTATATCTGTCAGGATATTACCATGATTGGTTGCAGGGATGTCAGGGGGACCTTCAGGAGTGTACGGTGGAAGGAGTGGTCTTTAAGGGAGAAGACAAGAAGAGTTGAAGGGCGTCGATTCGGCTCGGGTGGATGATTCTGCGTTGAGGATTCGAATCAGCCATCCGAGTAAGAGTTAACAAAGAGTTGAATCAGTTTGGGAGCTCCGTCTTCTTGAGGACTTGACTCAATCTTCGAGTCGGCTTGGCTGATTCGAGGGTTGGGGGGGGGGATCCTCCCTTCGGAGGATTCGACCCTCTTAGAGGAGTCGGACTAGTTCTATGAAGGGCTCCCACTAGATCCCTGACTTGACCCGACTCATCTGACTCAGCCCACACGACTTGACTCGAGGCTCAATGTGCCAGGGGATTCAGCTCGATTCGGGCTCCGTGAAACACACTGGGTCTAGCTCGATAAACTATTATCGGACTTGACTAACCGCAACCCACTCCTCGTAACCATAACACTGACGTTTCATGATATGGTGGGAACTCATCTTAAACTCGAGAATGGTTCATTGCCTAAATCCAATAAGATTTTTATTAATAATTTTGGACGGATAATCAAAATTATTGAATCAAACGCATACAAAGTATATAAAGCGAGCCTTCATTAATGTTTTCTTAGGTCAAACAAGTTCAGCCTTTATCTCAATCTATTATCAAATGGTATGTTTAAAAGATTGTGTGCGCTTCCTTTTAGATTTTTTTCCCTTCCATGTTAGGGTTAGAGAAGATAACCTTTTTTAAGAAATAAATAAATAAATATATATATATATATAAATAGGCAGGCAGGACAAGGGTGAATACGTCTGGCCTTGCAACTTGCCAGCCAAGTTGGCTATTCTCCAAATGAATTGCCACTTCTTCGTGGCGTCTTTATCCCTATGCAGTTCTTAATTATTATTATTATTTTTATTTTTGATAATTCAGTTATTTAATAAATTTGATAATATGTACGGTTTCTCATCCGACGGTGTTTTAAATTTTGTATCTAACTAGAATTCTCAATTATTATTCCAATTGATAAGTATGATAAAGTATTTAAAAGAATAAATAAGAAGGTCAAAATTAATTTAAAAATTAAATTTTAAATATATAAAAATTATGTTCTAAATTTAATAAAGAGAAGTTCTAGTGTTAAGTTCGTACACTTGAATTTTTTTTAAAAAAAATCTAAATTATCTGAGTCATCTCCCATCATCCCATGCATGATGCACAGACAGTAGAAGCCACCGTCGTGCTGTAGTTCATGGAATCCAGTCTTCTCCTTTCGGTCAACTTCGGCAACTCCCTTCCCAATTAAGATGGCTTCCAAAATCATTGATGGATCAGAGTAACAAGAAGATGGCTTCCTAGCAGCTTCTTACTCTTATCCATCAATGATTTCGAACTATATATATATATATTGAGATTTGAGATCTGATAGAGAGAGAGAGAAGAAGTTGATACGATGGAGCAGATCGAAGGAGCGACGTTCGACCTGAGATCTCTGCTCGGCACTGAGGACCGAGACTTCCTCATCCGCAGCAATGGCGACCAGGTTCGTTCAATTCTCATCCATATATATATCTGCAATATATAATCGTTCCTAATTACCGAGCCTTTTTGATCGATCATCTGCAGGTCAAGATCAGCAGTCTCCAAGGCAAAGTCGTAGGGCTTCTGTTCTCGTCGTCCATGGCTCCCATGCTGTGCGACTGGTTCATCCCGCTGCTGGCGCAGGCTTACAAAGAGCTTTCCATCTGGACCGCCGACTTCGAGATCGTTTTGATCCCTGCCGAAATGGGCGAAGAGTACTTCACCGCCTACTTCTCTGATATGCCGATGCCATGGCTTGCGGTTCCTTTCTCGGGGGCGGACTTGCCCGAGCCCTTCGCCTACTTGAGCGTGCCGTCGCTGGTGGTGCTCGATGCGAATGGGAAAGTGGTGACGGGGAAGGGCGTGGATTTGGTGAACAGGTACAGGGGAGCCGCGTATCCTTTCACGGAGGAGAGGGTTCGGGAGCTCGAGGAGGAGGAGGCGGCGATGCTGCAGAATCCAACACTCCAAAACATGCTCATTTCAGGCCCCATAGATTTTCTGCTCTCCGGCGATGGGAATAAGGTATATATACTTCTTCTTGCTTCTTTAGCTTTAGCTTGCCGTTCCATTCCTTAAATGGTATAATAATGCGCAGGTTCATGTTTCTGAACTTCAAGGAAAGACTGTGGCTATCTACTTCGCTGATTTAGCTTCCATTTCGAATGATCCTGTCGCGCAACAACTTCTCGACATGAAGATGAAACTGAAAGAAATCGGAGAGCAATTCGAAGTTGTGGTGGTTTCGACAGAGACGGAGTTGCAATCGTTCGAACAAGGTCTCGCAGGCACGGCATGGCTTGCAGTCCCCTTTCAATTCAGCACCACCGCAAAACTACTGATCAACTTCTATGATGACAAACTTGTTATGATCGGACCTGACGGGAAGCTCCTTTGCCGCGGTGTTTCTGAGGTCGTCGAAAATCACGGGATCGATGCCTATCCATTCTCACCCGAGAAGTTAGAAGAACTCGCCCAAGATGACAAGGCAAGAATTGAATCTCAAACTCTGGAATCACTTCTTGTCTCAGGGGAGCTTGATTATGTCATTGGCAAGGATGATCTTAAGGTAAATCGATTGGTAAATCTTGTTCTCGATAAATTGCTAGTTTCAGCAAGTTCATATGACAATGTTGTGTGCTTATTTGATGGAAATAGGTTCCTGTTTCTGAACTTGTCGGCATGACCATAGCTTTCTACTTCTTCGCAAAGGACGGGGCTTTCGGCGAATTTTTGCCTGTTTTGATCAAAGCCTATCGCAACATCAAGGAGAGGGGCAATTCCTTTGAGATCATCTTCGTCTCCGAAGACCAGGATGAGGAGTCTTTCGACGAGATTTACAGTCAAATGCCATGGCTTGCACTGGCCTTTGGTGATGCGAGGAAGAAGTCTTTGGCAATGGCATTCAATAAGCCAAGTGTTTCAGATCTTGTCGTCGTTGGCCCGAATGGGAAGACGATCACGACGGAGGCGAAAGGGCTGGTCTGCAGTTATGGTGCGGCGGCCTTTCCTTTCACCAAACAGAGGGAAGAGGTGGAGATGGAGGAGGTGGCCAAGAGTTGGCCTGAGAGGATCAATTTCTTCTATTATATGGAGTATGTCGTAAAGATCTACAACGAGGAGTTCTATTTTTGTTATAAATGCTTATTGGATGGAGCTGGTTGGCAGTACTGGGATGAAGAAAAGCGGAGAGTGCACCCGCGGTGCGCGTTGCCTGAGAATGAAGAGATGAATGGCACATATGAAGAAGACGGCGGCGGAGACGAAGAGGAACAAGTCGAGTGATTCATATCAGCTGCATTGCTGCATTCCTTTTCCTTTTATGGAACAAGTTGTCTGTTTGTGTTTCTCTGTCAATTGGTTGGTTGTTGTAAGGAGGCTATTTGGCGATCATCTGATCTCTAGTTGCCTCTTGAGCTTTCATTTGGTTAAATATTTGTCATATGTTTGTGAATCGTTTGAGTTTCCTTCTCGATCCAAACCTTCTGATATGACGTGTTTTTATTGGTCTGACATGGTGAAGTGGATCAATAATCACTCTGACTTGACAAGTCAATAGGTCAATAGTTAAACCACGTTTTGACTGATCCAATCGCAATAATGTTCGACCCAGTTCAGTCTCACTCAGCTTGGCATCTCAGTCGGCTCGGCCTTGTGGCCACACACTTAACTGTTTCGGCCACTCGGCCACACACCTCAGCCACTTGGACATAGCCTCGATCACTCTAACACCCACTCTCGAATCGCCTCGGCCACTTAGCTACGATCTCGACCATTCTGCCATACTCTCAAACGTCTCGGCTACTCTACCTCGTCCTCGGCCACCACTTGGTCATACTTTCGACTACTCGGCCTCACTTGGTCAATCCAATCTCCTCAGCTACTTGACCTCACTCAGCTAATCCGATCTCATCAATCAGCATGACCACTCAATCTCAACCTCTCTCGACCACTCAGTCTCGACCTCAATCAGTTCGACCACTCAATTTCGGCCTTGATCAGCTCGGCCACTCAGTCTCGCTCTTGATCAGCTCAGCCACTCAATCTCGATCTCTCTCGGCCACCCCCAGCATTAAAGGATAACCAAGCGTGTGAACTCTATTAAAAGATTAGGGCGGTTACTAGGTTATCAGGTCTGATCCCCTAGATCCTTCTTTGCTTATATTCACAACTAACATACAAGAACAATTCGCACAACTGAGCCGCCAGCGGTTATGAGGTTGATAGACTCAACCCCCCAGATGCTGTACTACCTGCTCACTTGTCAACAATCTGCAGAATCTGTCTCCTTAGATACCATCACAGCCTACCCCTTGGCAGTAGGAATGTTTCCTCTGGTTAGTATATAAACTTTCCGCAGGTATGAAGGGCCCTCTCTCTCGAATTCCCTTCAACTTCATATACTGTTTCTTCTTTTTCATTCTTCATTTCTCTTTGCTGACTTGAGCGTCGGAGTAGCCTGCCAAAAATCCCCGGTGCCTCGCTAACCCCTTCGCTTAGTTCTTTCTCCTCAAGTTCTTTCGTGCGACGGGATTAACGAAGCTTGAGGTGGCATATCCTTGACTGATGGTTTGACAGTCTGCGGCATCCAGCCGGAACACCTCTCTTGAGGCATGGTGGAGTTGAGACATGGTTGAGTTGATTACTATGGAACAAATTTGTTGAAGTAAGCAAAAGTTGAATCTCGACGGAACCAAAGCAATATCTTTCTCATAGTAGTCAACCTTAGCTTTTCGATTTACCTCCTCATATATGATTGTGAGATTGACTGTATGAGGCCGTTGGATTGCAGATTCCACCTTGCTGAAGTATTTACAAGAAAACAGACCCAATATTACTAAAGAACATAAAACTAGATCTAGTAAGAATAGTTGCTTCTTAGTTACTACATGAGGATTAGCAAAGTTTCATCCTTCCATGTGCAAATCATCAATTCAATTGAGTAACCAATTAACTCAATCATAAATAGACTCATTCTTTTCCCTAGCTTGTGGGACCTAGTTGATTAGTCACCTGTTCCTCTAGTCGCAAACCCAAATTTGATTTTTATCGAATCATCATTTTTATAACAATTAGATGAATATTACATTATATATATATATATATATATATATATATTACTAAAATGGCTACAAATGGGCCGGAGGCCCAAATCAGACACCTGGAAACTTGACTATTTAGCCGTCTCTTCCCCGTTTCCATGACTATAAATAACCGCCATTGTTTCCAAAGCCACCACCCTTCCTTCCTCCTCGATGCGATTTCTTCCCCTCATCTCTTCCTCTCCTGAGACCTAACATCCTCTAATCGGCCTGTTTTTCTTGAGCTTATGCGGCGGAATCGACCTCTGCGACCGGAGAAATTTACCACGAGCAGTTCGCTAACAGCGGAGGCTGCTGCCAGAGATGGGTCTGCGGCCGGGAGATTCTGGATCGCCTGCCAGAAGGAGGTGGTGTTCGCGTTGTATACTCCTTTTATGGTGTGCCTGGCGTCGGGGAAGCTGAGCCCAGACGTCTTCCGCAACTACATTGCCCAGAATGCGCGCTTGCTCAAGGCTTTCGCTCAAGCGTGAGTGTAAATATTCTTTGGCCGTCGTGTTTTCTTGATGGTTTTATCTATGATTAGGAATAAAAAATCGACATTTTCTACTCTCTCGATGAGTTGATGTTAATAATTAATATGGTTGGTATTTTTGTGTGCGTATGTGTTTGATTCCTGCACGGTGTTAAACGTTTCTTGTTTGATTCTTTTTATGAATTTGTATAGCTACCAGATGGCGGAAGAATATGCAGATGAAGATGAAGCCAAGGCTGTATTCAAACAATTGAGGATTGCTGTTCTTCAAAGACTTAGAATGAATGATTCAGTATCCCGAGTAAGATTTTGAGTATTCTTTACATGGATCACATTCATATTTTCCAATGTGATCACTTTCAGTTATTTGTACTTTTTATTTTTACTCTTTTTGTAGTTCTTTTTGCTCTTGTTCACTTTCAAATTTCAAAGGACTACATGTTATCAATCTAGAATTTATTAAGAAAGATCTTCTTTTGTTGGTAGGATAGATTGAGATACCTGCCAAACAGGGTGAACAAAACTGATCTTCGCTGGGGCTTTTGATTTTGCAATATTTTAGCTTAGCATCTACATATGCTTGTATTTAGGAATATGTATTTGATGTCATACCTGTGTTTTGTTTGAATTATCTCTGCCAAACAGGGTGAACCAAACTGATCTTGGCTGGGTTTATTGGGTTTTGCAATATTTTAGCGTGTAAGTATACTTGTATTTAGGAATATGTGTTTGATGCCATATCTGTGCTGTTGAAACTCATATCTACACAAGACTCACCACCCAGTTATATGACAAAAGATAATGCTAGGGTTGGAGAAATGTTTTTAATTTGTTGTTGGTAGAAATTAAACCTTCTCTTCAAAAACATATTCATCTGTTCTTTCAATCGTTAAATTGTTTTGACATGCATGCTCCCCTTGATTAGACTTTGATTGAGAATTTGAAATTATAAATGCATTTTTGTAGATGATTCATTCACCATTCTTTGATAATTGGGATCAGCTAAAGCTACTGATACCTCGTTACTTAGCTTTAGTTTGTTGTTTCTGACTCTTAGCTTGAAAAGATATTGATCAGATGGACAGTGGACAACAAAATAGCTGACAATTGATAGCAGTATAACACCTTAGTCTTGATTTAAATTGACATGACTATTCTCTTAACTGTAATGGATATGCACTTATCTTTTATGTGTTAACCAATAATTCCCACTCTCTCCCTGTAAGTATATGTTAATACCCCTGCTTATAAAGTTAGTTAAAAGAACTAGCTATGCAGGAATGGGGAATTGACACCAGACAAGAGGTAATTCCCAGTCCTGCAACACTGAAGTACACTGAATTCCTGCTTGAAACTGCTGCTGGAAAAATTGAAGGGGGTAAAGGTTCTCTTTTAATAGACACTCCCTTTGAGAAAACCAGAATTACAGCATATACAGTTGGTGCTATGACCCCTTTCACCAGACTTGTTGCTTATTTGGGCAAAGAACTTCATTTCCATTTGAAACACAAAGGAAATGATCATCTGTGCAAGAAATGGATCGACATTTATGCCTCTGCAAGTTTGGAGGTATCTTGGTATTATAATGATGGTTGTTATTTGTCTTGTTTTTTGTAATATTTTATTTTGTCTCCCTTCATAGGCATCTGCTGCGCAAATAGAACAGTTGTTAGATAAACTGAGTGTTTCACTGACGAGTGAAGAACTTGCAATTGTTGAAAAACTTTACCGCAGAGCTATGAAACATGAAATCAAATTCTACAGTTCTTGTCCAATTGTCCAACCTGCATTGATTCCATTGATGAGAGTGCATGATATTACTCACCACCTGGTTATCTTTTCTGATTTTGACTTGACATGCACTGTGATTGATTCTTCTGCTACACTAGCAGAGATTTCTATCTCAATTTCATCCAGGGCCAGTCAGAGTGGAACTGATGATGATGATAATCAGAATGCTCAGATGTCATCATCTGATTTGAGGAGTGCCTGGGATGCTATTGCGAAGCTGTATACTGAGGAATTTGGGCAATGTATTAAAAGCATAGTTCCATCAGAACAGGGTAGCTTTATTATAACTATGCTAAATTCAACTTCAGTTCAGTAACTGAATTGGTTATTGTTAAAATCTACTTGCCACCATTATGTGCTGTTATTCTGACACATCTTTTTTGATTTATTCAGATGCAGCTAAGACATTCAATTATGAAAGCCTATACAATAACCTTGAGCAGATTTCCATTTTTGAAAAAAGAGCAAATTCTAGGGTTATAGAGTCAGGATTGCTAAAAGGAATAAGCTTAGAAGACATAAAAAGAGTTGGGGAGCTTTTGGTCCTCCAAGATGGCTGTAAAGATTTTTTCCAGGAGTCTGTAAAGATGAAAGAAAAATTCAATGCTGATTTTCATGTACTGTCATGTTGTTGGTGTGCGGATCTTATAAGATCAGCTTTCTCCTCAGGTAAATATTTTGTTGTTCTTTTTTTTCTCTCTTCCCCTTTTGAATTCCATTTTGTAACGTTTATGTTTCACTTTTTTTTTCTACCACAAAATAGTGTCCTAAGAAAATTATCCCATATATGTTTTCTTGCTTCATAATGTAACGAGTAGCGGGTTTCAATTTGCTGGGTTGCTGGAATACTGATAAAAGAACAGAAAAATCAGGGAAAATTACTAAATTCCAGGTTTCAAAATGTAAACAGGGAAAGTGATCTCCCCAAGGTAACTCTGATGGTGGATCAGTAATCTCTAATTTGTTTTATTCTGTAACTTACAAAAAAATTTAGAAAAATAAGCTATAACGGAAAGTTTAAAATGAAATTTGTAAAATATTATATGACACACGACATTAGTCCACACCTTCCACGCAATAATAGTAAACTGTTCTTTTGTTCTTGTTTCAAGTTTTTGAAACTTACATGAGTCACCTTTTGTCTTAGCAAAAATTTTAAGTCGATTTGTCCTCCATTTATCATTTTTTTCTGTTAATATGCCAACATTATTCCAAATATAACAGTTGCTATTATTGCATTAGCTACTCATTGTTGAGTTAAAGCTCAACTTTTTTAGTTTCTTGTCAATTTGGAGAGTTCAAACTTAAGCTCGATGATTAACATGGTTAATCTGAATCTCTTTCAGTTGGTTGTTTGAATGCTTTGAACATACACTCGAATGAGTTCATCTACGAGGAATCGATTTCAACAGGAGCATTTGTGAGGACAATTGAGTCACCCATGGACAATGTCGAGACATTCAGAAACATATTAGCCAACCTTGGTAGCAGTAAACAGCCTTTGTCCGTCTTCATCGGAGATGCAATTGGTGATTTGCTGTGCTTGCTGGAAGCAGATGTTGGAATCATCATCGGTTCCAATTCAAGCTTGAGGATAGTTGGGGAGCAATTTGGTGTATCTTTTGTTCCACTTTATTCTGGTTTGATAAAGAAACAAAGTGAAGTCACTGGTGAGGACTCCCTTGTTTGGAAGGGGATGTCCGGTGTTCTCTACACAGCATCGAGCTGGACTGAGATTCATGCCTTTCTATTTGGCGCCTAAGTTTTTTTTTTCTCCAGATGGCTCATATTCTTTCAACTAACCGATTTTATGAAGTCGTAAGACTAATATTTTTTGCATACTTCATGTCTGACTTGAATGAAAAGGGAGTTCATGCAGAGGCCTTTCACCATGCTCAGGTAACACTTCAGTTTGCAAAATTAGTTACTCCTTTACAAAATTAGTTACTGATGAAAGGTTTTGTTTCTGTTGTTTCATTATGTGCAGGCAACTTTTTTCATTCGCCGTGCATCGTCTCTAACATATTTCTTATAAAACTATGACACTCACAAATGTTCATTTTTCTTTCAAGATTAGGATCGACTTTACACACTGTACAATTTTTCTTTTTTTTTCTTTTTAATTATTTTTTTTTGTAAATACTGATGTTTGATATTATTAATGATTAATGCTTGCATATAGTTGATCTGCAAGCACACTTCATTTCAGTAGCTTGCAATTTGCCCCCCTTTTGATTGAAGCATCAGCAAGTGCTGTCTCCATCAAAGTGGTATCCTACCTTGCATATGATACTAAATTCTATATTTTATGTAAATAATTATTTTATTTTCTTTTATACGAGTTCATACATATTTTAGAATTCATGAGATTAGGAAAGTAATTTCCCAACAAGTGATATTAGAGCTACGGTTATTTTATCATTTTTCATAGTAATAAAGTTAGAGGTTTTAGTCGATTTCATTATTTTTATGCTAGATTTGGTTTCCTAGCATAAAATAAATTTTGTTCGTCGAAAAATTTGATTTTATAGAAATAAAGTTAGGAGGTTCGTCGATTTCATTATTTTTATGCTAGATTTGATTTTTCTAGTATAAAATAATTTTTGTTTATTAGAAAACCTATTCTATAGAAATAAAGTTAGGTTTTTTCATCAATTTCATTATTTTTTATGCTAAATTCAGTTTTCTTAACACAAAATAATTTTTGTTCATCGGAAAACTTGATTCTATATTAATAAAGTTTGAATTTTTGTCAATTTCATTGTTTCGATGCTAGATTCAAATTTTCTTGCGCAAATCAATTTTTGTTTGTCGAAAATTTGAAAAGAAAAATCTAGGATAGTGATGTTTTCAAATTTTTCATGAATTTTTGTGAAGAATACAAAGAATGGTGGTAATCACCATCGTTTTTCCTGTGAAAACTATCATTTAAAATCAGATTAGGGTTAGGGTTTTAAACCGTTATCTCTCCATCACTTTAGTTTCCATTCTGGACCACTTGTGGATCATTAGTGGAGTATATTACTTTTATCCGATTTAGTTTTCTAGGATTTTTCTTGAGCCTATCTATGCACGTGCTACTAAATTAAACTATTGTATTGATTCAAAGGAAGATAATTTAGGTAGATTTAGTGCACTATGTCAGTAGATGTATATCTATACTAAAAGTAATTGACCCAAAGGAAAATTACTTTTAGGTAAGATATATGTTTAAGACTAGCTTATAACTAAAGAATAAATTCTTATTTGTTCAGATCATGCACATAATATGTTAGTCTAAAAGAAGACATATTAGGTAGCTGATTAAGGTTGTTGTGACCTATGAACATGTAAATAGCTCATATAAAGTATTGTTAATTACGTGCATAATGTGTCGGCCCAAAGGACGACACATTGTGTGACCAACTAAGATTTAAGCTATAATATATAGCTAGCAAACTACATTTTTAGTTTAAAGATTAAAATTTAATGTTTTATTTGATATCTCATTAAGAGCTCATCTATATACATGCTTTTCTTTTATTGAATAATTTCTTATATATCTTTCGATGTTCTTGCCTTTAATCATGAGCTTATGATAATTTTCTCTTTTCATTTCCAATGCAATCAATAACTACTAACATGAGTAACATCCCCACATTGACTGGATCAAACTTTATCCATTGGAAAAAATATGTTATTGTATCCTTAGGCTATATGGATTTGTACTATGCATTAAGACATGATCGCCCCACATCCTTGACCAGTACTAGCATTGTAGAGCAGAGGGTTGACTTTGATAAGTGAGAGCGATCAAACTGCATGAGCCTGAGCATCATGAAGCTTTCAATTTCGAAACCACTAAAGGGCTCAACAATTGAAGAGGAGAATGCAAAATCTTTCCTAAAACAATTAGCATGCCAATTCACATCAAACGAAAAAGTCGAAACAACCACACTTCTATTGAAGTTGGTGTCCATGTAGTACAATAGAAAGGGTAATATATATGAATATATTATAGAGTTGTCTAATCTTTCTATAAGACTAAAGACACTACAACTCAAAATAGAAGAGAATATGTTAGTGTATTTTGTCTTGATGTCTTTGCCTATATAGTTCACTCCTTTTAAAATATCTTATAATATTCATAAGGAGCAATGGATATTAAATGAGCTTATTGCTCAATGTGTGCAAGAGGAGAAGAGACTGAGGCGAGATACAACTGAAAGTGCTCATTTCACATTCACTCATCAGGATTCGAGCAATAAAAGGAGGATTAATAACAAAAGTAAAGGTAAATAAACTGCAGAATCTGGGATTCATGGGCATAAAGAGCAAAAGAAGTAGGATAAGGATTCTCCTTGTTTCTTTTGTAAAAAGAAGGCCACATAAAGAAGGATGGCCACATAAAGAAGGATTGCTCCAAATACGCCAACTAACATGCTAAGAAAGGTAAAACTTCTTAACTTTATCAATTCAGAAGTCAATTTAGTAATTGTACCTAATGACACTTGGTGGATAAATATCGGTGCTACTACTCACATAAATGTCACTATACAAGATTGTCTTAGGAGTCGACTGTTGTTTGATGGTGAAAGATACATCTATACGGGGAATAACAAGAAAAATAAAGTAGAGTCTATAGGTATTTTTAGGTTTTATTTAGGAATCAATATTTTTCTAGATTTGGATAATACATTTTATACACCATTTTTTATACAAAACTTAATTTTTATTTCTTGTTTGGACAAATCTGGTTATTTTTGTTCATTTAAAAATGGAGTTTTCAGTATTTTTCTTAATTCGGTATTGGTTGACAATGATTCCTTGATTGATAAGCTATATAAATTAAACTCCTGAACTCCTATTAATGACAACATAATTATGCATAGCATAGGTACAAAATATAATTTGACCGATGAGAATTTTTTCTATGTTAGCATTTAGGACATGTTTACAAACAACCCCTAGAAAGGTTGATGTCACATGGAATTCTCAATTCCCTTGACATGTCAGACTTTAAGGTCTGCATAGAGTGTGGTAAGGGGAATACCATTAACAAGAGGAATAAGAGTGCACTATGTTTTAGAAAAAACTTAATTTCTATTTCTTATTTGGACAAATCTGGTTATTTTTGTTCATTTAAAAATGGAGTTTTCAATATTTTTCTTAATTCAGTATTGATTGCCAATGATTTCTTGATTGATAAGTTGTATAAATTAAACTCCTTAACTCCTATTAATAACAACATAATTATGCATAGCATAGATACGAAATATAATTTGATCGACGAGAATTCTTCTATGTTAGCATTTAGGACATGTTTACAAACAACGTCTAGAAAAGTTGATGTCACATGGAATTCTTGATTCCCTTGGCTTGTCAGACTTTGAGGTTTGCATAGAGTGTGGTAAAGGGAAGACCATTGACAAGAGGAATAAGAGTGCAAGCCGATATAGTGACATCTTGGAACTAATATGTATAGACATTTGTAGACCATTCCCTATAACATCTTGGAATAGACACACGTATTTTATTAGTTTAATAAATGATTACTCACGATACGACTATTTATACCTTATTTATGAGAAGTTGCAATCATTCGACATGTTCAAGATTTTCAAAGTTGAAATTAAAAATCAACTAAGTAAGAAAATTAAGACCGTTAGATCCGATCGTGATGGCGAATACTATAGTTGGTATGACGGATCAGGTGAATAACGTTCAGAACTATTTGCAAATTATCTTAAAAAGTGTGGGATCACCCCTCAATATACCTTACCTGGCACTCTCAATCAAAATGGTATAGTTGAGCAACGAAATCATACCCTAGAAGATATGGTGAGAAGTATGATGACTTTCACTTCTCTATTGGAGTCTTTATGGGGTGAGACACTCAAGACTATAATTTACTTACTTAACAGAGTGCCCAGTAAGGTAGTGACTAAAACTCCATACGAGATGTGAACGGGTAGGAAGCCTAGCATTAGACATTTACACGTCTGGAGTTATCCAGCTGAGGCTAGGCCTTATAAGCCTAATGAAAGGAAACTAGACCCAAAACTATGAGCTCCCATTTTAAGGGGGCTGAGTGCTTTTAGCATCGATTCTTCCTATCCCCATGGGCATCATTGATAGCATTTATAGCATCTGTAGATCTTTTATATGGATGTCAAAACATCCACCAGTGTTATAGGCAAATATGTGCATGCCTAAAGATGAGAGGGGATTGGGATTCCGCTACCTACAAGCTTGGCACCGTGCCTTTCTAACTAAGGTGATTTGGTGGATACAGGCCAAGGAAGATGCCCTTTGGATCAAGTGGGTATATCATACCTATTTGAGGAGAGCGGATGTATGGATTTGGGAGGAGGTGCACTTAGATTTTCCATTGATCAAGCGGCTATTATAGATTTGAGATCTCATCCTTTTGGCTACTGGGTCACCGTTGAATGCTACTCAGAGGATGGCAAGTTAGTTTGAGTATGATGTTGGAGTGGCCAAGGCCTATGACTTATTCAAGCAGGCTGGTCTTATAAACCCTGGGTGCAGACAGTGTAGAAGCCCTACATTCACCCGAGTCACAATTACGCTTTAGTTGTTGGCACAGATGCATCTTCCAACTAGAGACTTGCAAGACTATCTGAAAGATCAATAGTGTATTTTTATAAATAGGTGTTGGAGATGCAGAAGCATTTATTCTTTAGATGTCCACTTATCGTGGATTTGTGAAAGAGGATTAGAGATTGACTGCACAAGAGATAGGAAATGTCCACCTACTGGTGGATGCTTCAAGTTTATGGATGGTATTATAGAGGCGGACGACTAATGACAAATTAGATGAGACATCTTACTTTGTCTTCTTTGATCCACTTTGTATGAATGGTATATAATCATAGTTATTTTTGTGAAGGCTAGTTGGATTGTGAGAAGATCTATAAGAGTGTATATATTCATATATACAAAGAAAAAAGCTACTTGTCACAATAGAATTCTCGTCACAAATGTTGTGACGGGAATCTATACCGTTGGATTTTAAAATTAAGATTAAATCATGATCGTAGATTGAATGGACGATTGTGATTAAATGGGTGATTGTGATTGAACGGTCCAGATTTCCATCACAAATTTGTGACGGGAATATATTGTGACAAGTAGCATCACTCATATACAAAACATTAAAAGTATATTTACATCTGAATCGCTTCTCGCACTTGATTATTATGTACTCTTATGCTTATCATATATAATGTTTTTACTTATCTTAAAAATAGAGAGCGATGAATATTTTAATAATCTTTATTTTATATGATTGATAATATATTTAAAATAGATATATGAAAATATCATACGAGGAAAGTTTTAAAAATATAATCAAACTTCCCTTTCACCTAAGCTTTCCCCTTTAGGTATGAGTTTTTCGAGAATATACAATTGGAGGGTAAACACTAACTTAACCCCTCACATTTTTCCCATTTTATCATTCATCATCAATAGAATATTCTAAAATATTCATTACGAATAGTTGCAGTATTTATTTATCTAATATATCTGTCGAATTATTATCCAAATAGATAACTAAAATTTTAATTAATAAATTTTTTATCGAGTTGGACTAACAACGTCATTATTCTTATAAATTATATTAAACATTTGTCTAACACATAATTTTTTTTTCTATTCTTAACATATTATAAATAATTTAAGATTATAAAAAAATTATATAAATTAGTAAATTTTTTATTCGATTAATAAAATAAATTCTACACCCGCCCATAAATGTCATTCATTAATGTTTAAATAAATATAAATAAGTTACGTGGATCTCCAACCACCAAATTTATTTAAAAATATTATAAATATCTAATACATTTACGATTAGACCCCGACCGAGTCTGAACTGAGCCCAACTTGGACCCTTAACTAGGTCAATGGACTGATTATTTGATTGGTCGAGCCTGAGTTATAATCGGCCAAATCCTCAGTCGGGCCGAATGCGATTCAGGAGTCCAACCCAGATCTGAACAGAGCCCAACTCGGCCGCTTAACTAGGTCAACGAATTGATTATTTGATTGATCGAGCCTGAATTAGCCAAACTCTCAGTCGGGCTGAATACGATTCAGGAGTCCAATTAATCGTGGAACTGACGATTAACCAGCATGGTGCTGATTTGAACTATGATAAATGTTCCGGCGATGATCCAAGAGGTTAGCTATGATCAGACTCGAGTCTGGAGTTGGTCCCATCGTATGGGGCCCCACCCGCTAAGCCGATTCCTTCGAGGTGTTCAAACTTACACCGGCGAAGTACGTCCATTCGGCTAACCACATGTCGAAACCTCCCATTCGGCTAACCGCATGCCGAAACCTCCCATTCGGCTAACCACATGCCGAATCACTCCATTCGGCTAACCACATGCCGAATCACTCCATACGGCTAACTATACGCTGAATCCTTTCCATTCGACAGAAGCCTCGCCGAATCCTTACATTCGGCCAGAGCCTCGCCGAATCCTTCTATTCGGTAGAAGCCTTGCCGAATCCTTCCATTCGGGAGCCAGCTTGGCCGAATCGAACAGGAGAGACACTTAGACACTGGCTCGCGGAATCTCTCAGACCACCTACAGTGCCCTGGCCCACCTCATCATGATCTCTGACAGGCCCACGCCCCCTATCAATCAAAGCTATCTCTCTGCGGTTTGCCCCGCTGCACACTCAGATGGTGACAAGATACTGCTTTACCGGCGATAGGACAGGGAACTCGATTGTTCCTGCCACTTCATTAATCATGATGAGATATTCCTTAAATGATGACATGACAAGTATGCACGCTCATCTCCCTTTAAAAAGACCACTCCGCTCCGCAGGTAGGCTCTCTGGCAACTCTCATACTCTCAACTACTCTCTTTCTACTGTTCATCGTCTTCTTCCTCCGTCCCTGACTTGATTGTCGGAGTGGTCGCGCCAGGGCACCCCCCTGGCCTTCCTACTGACGTTCACTGTGTTCGTAGGCCGTCCTCAGAAGCTGCTGTCGGTCATCATCGGCCCCAACCAAGACTCCAGCGACGTTGAAGCTGTTCTTGCTCCCCAACATCAGCCACTGTTCACAGTCACTTACGAGGAGGTTCGGTGACGTGTCCCAGAGCAGTTCTCAACCGGAACAATTATGTACGTCAAATACCAAATTTGATACAAGTGGATCAACTCCCTCAAATGTGTCAAACCCAAACTTATCATATTGCAAGACTTTATCCTATCATAACAATTATGATAGATTAAAAGTCAATTTCTATTGACACGCTTTAGTACCTTTTAGAGTTGAATTTTTTGATATTTATTTTAAAGATAAATCTCATGTCTAAAAATTATCAACTTTAACATGGTTGGATTAACTGCTCTTCTAATCTAAATTGATACATCCTATACCCATTCAATGTAAAGGGATTACACTCAGAATTTAAAACTTATTGGAGCTTCTTGGATTACAAAGCAAGGTATGGACTAGGGATAACCTTCCTAAAACTCTTCTAGGTTTTTAAAAAGTCTTAGCCATGGTAGTCTTATTAAGATCAATACTAGGGATGACCTCCCTTGTAATTGTAACTCTATTCCTAGATCTAGGTTTGGTTTCATAGTCATATGAAATTGTATAGTCAGATAGTACACTCTCCTTGACCTTATCCTTGTAACCTAAATCTTTTTTGTCTTGAATTTATTATGTCTTTCTAATTCTAGGTTTCGTTTCTTTAACCCACTAACCTCATTTGCTATTTTTTGTTAGGGTCTTTTCTAAGTCATCAAGTCTTGACCTTAAGGCTTGGTTTTCCTTCTCTAGTTCTCTAATCCTAACTTCTTCAATTTAAGCATGAAATTTTCTAGAGTTAATGCTAAGGGACATATGATTACCTATCTTCATGGTGTATAGCACTAAGATCAATATGTTTAGTTCTAACATGCTTTTTATCATGATGAAAAATTACATTATAAATGGAGGGATAACTAAATGATACCTTGGGCTTTACATTAAGAGCTCTCCCTTGTTCTTCATTCCTTCATTTTCGCCACTTCTATTGTCTTCCATTTAGCCATTGATTTTGGTACTGCCCTTTTTGTTGCATGTAAGCACACTATGTATTCCTTTCTTTTACATACAAAGACACAACTTTCTCAAGCTTTTCCTTGACCTCAAGAACTAAAATTTTTCCTTTTTTCTTTGCTAAGGTTGGATACTTATTTTTATAGTGTCCTCCTTACCTACACCGAAAGCACACAATATTGTTTTTTGAATTTCTTATAGCTTCAAGTGTAAGCTCCTTAGTGCTTGTAGATTTAGGGCTCTCTTCTTCATCCTACCTGGAGGAAGTGGATGGCACATCCTCATTGACTTTGAGGTAGAGACTTCTTCTTGTCCTAGTGCAATAAATCTTTCCTTTCCCTCACTCTTGGACAATGAGGTGGATGACTACTTAACCTCCACTTCGAATGTCAAGTTTCTTTTGACCTTCAAATTTTCATCTTTTTGATCCAATGAGTCCTCCTTGGGATTCTCCACTTTTTGTGTGGATGAAGAGTTGTCATGAAGTGCGATCAATTTTCTCCATAACTCCTAAGTGCTTTTTTCCCTAACTTACATAAAATATTGTTAGACAAAATTTTAATTAACAAATTCATTATGCTTTTGTTTGCTTCTATTTTTTACTCCTCGTTCCATTTATTTTTCTTGAGAAGTTCCTTTTCTATCTTTTGGGGTTTCAAATCCTTCCATCAAGATGAATAACTGTTGATGTCCATCATAATAAATTGCTATATCCATAATCTCCAATACTCGAAATCTTCCATTTCGAATGGTGAAGGTATTCTAGTGTCATATCCGAATCTGTCATTAGGATCCATCCCGATTTTAGCACCTCTAGTGTTGTGCTTCCTCGACGGTTTGTTTTTGAAGAGTGACCTACTTTGATACTACTTGTAGGACCGTTATGATCACTAGAGGGGGTAAATAGCAACTTTTGATTTTATCATCGATTATGTGCTCGTCTATAAAAGGTTAATATACGGTGGAAACATAAATGAAAACACAATAACATAAACAATCACAAATTTGAGATTGTACATGGTTCAAAACTCCCAAGATTATACTTCATGGCCTAAAGTTCTATCGGTAACACTACTATTCTTCCTCCTTGTCAGACACCTCTCGAAGGTGGAGACACCTATTACAAAACCTATTCTTACAAGCAACACAAACAAAATACATATATACAAATGATAATGAATACAATAAAAATGAACAAGTTCAAACAATGGAACTTTACTTTGATTGCTTTTTGTTGCTTTTGGTTACTTCTTGAAGACTTTGGAATGTAGTACTACTCTCCCATGAACCCTCCAATAATCTATTACATGAAATCTTCATGAAATTCTCTTTTATAGAATTGTTGTTTGTGATTGAAATTCACCTATTCGTCAATTGTTTGCACCTTTGCAATCGACTACTCACCATCAGTCGACTACCTGCTCTTTATTAGTCGATTGCTCCGCCTAAATTTGAATGTTGTTCGAGTTTATCCACTCAATGACTTTTTCTAACCCAACATCTAGGTCACCAGTCAACTGCTCTACACTTCACCAGTGTACTATCATTAGTCAACTGCTTTAGTCTATTTAGAAATATTATATGATGTTTCGTATTGGTCCCAATCGATTGCAATAGTAGACTACACATTCAATTGACTAACAACTCCTATCAATTGACTGATCATGTCATGAGCCTATTTAAATCCCAAATTTATGATTTCAGGTTCATCAGTTGATTGCTTTAGTCGACTTAGAAATATTTTGTGATGTTTCATATTGGTCCCAATCGATTGCAATAGTAGACTACATATTTAGTTGACTAAACAACTCCTATCAATTGATTGATCATACCACGAACTTATTTAAATCCCAAATGTATGATTTTAAGTTCATCAATCAACTGATACCTTGGTTCTAACTATGGCAAGGTTGAATTCTCACCTTGCCCAGTATCTAATTGATTTTAATCTTTCAAGATTTTCTTTGCCTAACATTTGATCACCAAAACTTTTGCACTTGCCTAAAGTTCACTCTTCTAGGGCTTTCATACTACTTGACATCTGATTGATCTTGATCTATTAGGATTTTACCCACATGTCCAACATCTAGTACTCTTTTACGACATGTTAGGACTTTCACTCTCATGACTAACATATGATCTTCCATGCCTTGTTAGTACTTCCACTCCACATGCGCAACATCTTGTCCTCCATGATCTATTAAGACTTCCTTTCTTATCCCTAATATCTAGTTCTCCATGGCTTGTTAAGATTTCACTCATTGTCAAGTGTCCAGTCAACAGTATTTCACTTGGATTTCACTCAAGTTAACTCTATATTGGACTTTTATCAGTGTTTAATCAATCATGACATACTTGAACTTTTTCATTGTTAAATATTTGATCAACCTTGACTTACTGATCAAACATCAAAATCCAATTCGAGCTTGGTCAACTTTGATCAAATGTCGATTACATTAATAAGGGCAACTGGTTTCCCTAGAAATAGAGTACATGTTTGACCAAGAGAGGAGGATATTGAGTGATATATTAGTGAAGCTCCCACTTTGTTAGTTATTGAATAAAACTTTAAACTTATCAAGGCAATCTTTGTGACATTCATTGACTCATCAACCTTCATTTCTTACTAGTTGTGTCATTTGACTTATATCAATAGTTCCAACTTCTATCTAAGCTGCTCTAGGTTTTTTCCCTTCTTGTTGTGAGTTCTTGAGACTTTGTTCTCAAT
>JBBMKF010078022.1:0-21461 GCA_037834155.1 Curcuma caesia
CTCTAGTATATTTCTTATCCATGATTTTATAGTTGTATCCATTTATATTTTTCGCATGCGTAATTTCTGATTTACTGGACTATTCAAGTTTATTCGTTGTTGGTTGTGTAGATTTAGATTTATTTTATTATGCATACATTAGGATGTGTGAGTGGCTGAGTTGGTCACATTTCTATTGTTTTATTGTACATAAATCCA
Source organism: Curcuma caesia (assembly GCA_037834155.1). Classification (NCBI taxonomy): domain Eukaryota; kingdom Viridiplantae; phylum Streptophyta; class Magnoliopsida; order Zingiberales; family Zingiberaceae; genus Curcuma; species Curcuma caesia. The sequence continues at coordinate 199 of JBBMKF010078022.1, forward strand.
TATTATATAGTATGGATAGGCCGTGTGGGCCTTTATGTATACATGTATTCAGGGCATTGTCATAGTTACTAGGGAGATGCTACCAAAATTTTTCGGGCGGCCGTGTCTCGGGACGTCACACGATTTCTCTGGGTAAAATCATGATTTTCCTTTTCTCGATCGTGTGACGCCGCCTCCCTCCTACCCCGAGCGCCAACCTTCCTCTCTCGAGTGTGGTGATCATTCCTGAGCGCTTCCTCTATTTTTCCCTTACGTGTGAAGGAAGATTTCGATCGACATCTCTTCGGTGAAGACAAATTGAGCGCTGCATCTTTTTTTCTCCTTAGTGTAGACCCGTAGCTTGATTACTGGTAGTTTGGTGCCGTCTATGCCACCAATCAGAGCCATTATTGAAAGGTTCATCCGACTGCCACTAGCCACCGGAGTGTCTTCAATGGTCAAAAAAATCATTTCCAGCCATTTGAACTCACTGCCGGAGCACTTGGTTGCTGTTGGAGTGTCGGAGCTACTACCGGAAGTTAGGGGTCTGCCGCTAGCATTTTGCTGCAAGGATTTGCGGTTGCTAGAAGCTTGTAAATTTTCCAGAGATCGTTCCATCAATGTCGAAAAGGTTCTAGCCATTTGCCCCAAACTGGCGGTCAAAGGTTAACCACCGAAAATTGCACTAGGAATATAATTGCCGATGATAATTAGAAACCCCCAAAAATCTATCACGATAAATGTTATTACGTGTTTTGATTATTAGGATTTTCTCTCTCGTATCAACCATTGTCAATCGTCGGCTAGAACCGAACACTGTGATGTGACTCGTGACTTAGGAAGTCGTCCAGACGAGAGCTTAGCATGGCTCACCGGTAGAGCTGGAGCTTTAATAGAGCTACTCGATTGATGCCAATTCCATTCCATGACAACAGCCAAGTATGCTTAGAATAAATTATTATTCTGTAAAAATTTTAAATTCTAGTTTGTTATGTACCTATTGTATCCTCCATGCGTGTATCGCAAGTGTTGTAATAATTAAGTTTAATTATTATATTTTGTTCCGTTGCGTATGTTTGTGAAACATGTAAACACGTGCAACGCACCGGACCGATCCTAATATTATCTAGATGTCACCTTCAGCATAGGCTACCTCATTAGGGTTTGTGCAGCACTTGTCAGAAATTATCAGAGATTAAGATTGGAGAGAGTCAGCTTAACTAGGAGTTTTTTACCTAAAGGGGCTCCTATATGCAAGCGTCGGCTAGGTGGGTCCTAAAGGGGATATTTGGACCGCACGAGGGAGAAGAGGAGAGGGACACCAAACAAGTTAACTTTGGATACATCAAGTACCATTAGAAATTAAAATTTTCAAGCTTCAATATGGGGCTCTCTAGATAATTTACTTCTACCTAAATTCATCTATATTAAAATGCATTATGCCCAAATTATATATCTTGAGTATTATTCCAACAATGTGGTATGATCTTTTTTTGAGATCCTATATTGAAGGGAGTTTCATGCACTTGACTATTCATTCATCATGATTATATTAGCCTACACAATCAATTTTGTCAAATTAAACTTAAATGTATTCATTAGCCATCAAAATCACGAAAACAGCAACACTTCATCTTGAAATTATTCATCTATTATTTAACGTCTAGCGAACCAACACCTTCATTTTTTATCAAGAGCTAGTCAACTAAATTGATTAGATCTACAGTAACAAAATAGATCTACTCAAGCTAGCTTCCTCTGTTTTACTCATTACATAGATGGGCCGAGCACTAGCACACGAGTGAAGAAGCAAGATGGACTACTAAATGCCCCCCTATAGCATGGTCAGAGCTATATCGGCCCAAAGCGGAAGATGGTTTTGGATTGAGGAACTTAAAGGCATGGAACCTTGCATTACTGGCCAAGCACTATAGCGTATATAGGACAAGCAAGACACTTTATGGATTCGGTGGGTACATCATGCATATTTACAGAAGGATGGGATATGAGAGTGGTGAGTTAAATACACAGACTCACCACTCATAAAAGAGCTGCTGCATATCAGAGATCGTATTTTGGCATGGGGTAGGCCTTGACTACATGGTTCAATCAACGAAAGGGGGTATAGCGGGCTTACGATAATTTCAAAGATGTAAGGCCCCAAAAGGCATGGGCGAGGACAGTTTGGTAAGGTTACCTTCAGCACAATCATACTTTCACATTATGGCTACTAATGCATAGGAGGCTACGATGCGCTTTCTGCCGTCAGGAGGAGGAAACATTAGATCACATAGTTTTTCGATGTGGGTAGACTAGTCAAATAAGAGGGAGAGTCAGGTTGTGGCTACAAATGAGTCCAGAGATGGCCACTTACTGACATATGCTGCGAATTTACAGACATCAATATCAGGGGACTTCCATCCTGACCAAGACACGTCATCTTTCAATATCAGCTCTTGTGTATTATATTTGGAGGGCAAGGAATTGCAACATGTTTAACGACATATGACTTGATGTTGAATTAGATGAGAGAGGAGAGAATGTATCTTGAGCAGGTGAGAGATGATTTCATACCTAGGTGAGAGATGATTTCATACCTATTGATTGGGAGATTTCATTTGTGTTTTGTGAGGAGCAAGAATGAGTCAATGTAGAAGTGGATGTGTGGTCAATGAAGAATGACTAGATCCACCATAAAGATCTATTTAGCCCATAGTGAATGACTCGTGGTAAAGATATGTCAAATTTGTTGATGGTTAAGACTTTGCCAAAAAGCCTAGAGAAGGTGAATATACTCACCAAGAAAGGTCTATCTAGTCTTTAGCAAACAGCTCGTAGTAAATGCACTCCAAATTCGTTAATGGCTAAGGCTTTACCAAAAAACCTAATAAAGGTGAATAGATTCATCAAGAAATATCTATTTAGTCTACAACAAACAACTTGTGGTAAAGATATTTCAAATCTATTGATAGTTGATCACTTGTTAAAAGTGAACATAGGGATGCAAGACTTGAGATGGATGTAGGAGGGATCATATATGTATGACTCAATCAGGGAGGCACACGAGCAGTCGTATACTGATGGAGGTTGCTGCTGCCAAGAGTGCTCAAACACTTTTGCTTGGCATGTGTGTTGGAGTTGGAGGCATTGAGGCGCTAGAGGACAGATGGAGGATTGTCAGAGGAGGCTGTTGGGATGCATATGATACAGGAGTATCTACAAAGGTAATTGTTTGATGAATAAGGACATTAATATGGAAAAGCAGTAATTTATCAATGATGAAACAAGACGATTACTGTGGAAAAATAACATTACTGTTTGTAACACCTCCATCGTATCTATTCGATCTGCATAACAAATTAAATTATTTGAAGTAGCGAGGAGAAAAAACACTCGCTCGCCCATATTCACTTTCACCGGACCACATTAAGCAACATCATGGTTGAGTTAAGCGAGTGCTTGGGCCTCAATCTCGCGCCGGACCATAGTGGCATAGACCCCGCCAGGGTGGTTCTCAGCCAACTCCTCGTGGCTCCCCAACTCCACCACTTTGCCTTCCTGCACGACGGCGATTCGGTCAGCATGACGGACGGCGGCGAGCCTGTGCGCGACCACGATGGTGGTGGCGTGGGCGGAGGCCATTCGTAGCGCCTCTTGCACGTGCTTCTCTGACTCCGCGTCCAGCGCACTGGTAGCTTCGTCCAGCAGCAGGATCCTCGATCTCTTGAGCACGGCGCGGGCGATCGCTATCCGCTGCTTTTGCCCGCCAGACAGCTGCACCCCACTCTCCCCTACCTACAGAGGAGGAAGGTGAATCGGCGATCAGCCAATTAAGATTAGTTATTATTTACGATTGTGATACGATTAAAAGTGAACCAGAGATCGGATCGGATATATATGAACTTAATTGCTTGCCTGGGATTCGTAGCCCTGAGGGAGACCGGATATGAACTTGTGGATGTTGGCCTCCTGCGCTGCCTCTTCGATTTCCGCCCAGGAAGCGTTGGGGTTCCCGAACCCAATGTTCTCCCTGATGGAGCCGCCGAACAAGCAGGGCTCTTGCCCCACCAGAGCGCACTCCCTCCGCAGCCACTTCAAGTCCGCCTCCCTCACGTCTATCCCCCCAACACTCACCCTCCCAGCCGACGGATCGTAGAGCCTCTGCACCAGCCAAATCACCGTCGACTTCCCGCTTCCGCTTCCCCCGACCACTGCCACCGTGCTCCCCGCCTTCACCCGCAGAGACAAACCCTGCAGCACCGCCACCCCCGGCCTCGACGGGTACGCGAACGTCACCTTCCGCAGCTCGACCTCCAGCCCCCTCCCCAATTCCACCCTCCGCCCTCGCCCGATCGTCTTCACCGCTGGCCGCCGCTTCATGATGCTGAGGACGCGGTCGACGGCCGCAGGGGCGCCCGCCGTGTTGGGCGCCAGGCCCGCCAGCTGGCCCACCGAAAAGGAGCTCAGCACCAGGATGAGGAACACCTTGCACACGTCCCCGAAGCTGGAGCGATGCGTTTCCATCAGGCGCGCGCCGGCCCATAGCGTCAGGGTGTACGCGGCGTACATCGAACCTTGTGACAGTCCGAGTGCAATGCCCACCAGGTGGGATTTGCTCGTTGACTTTCTCATGGGCTCCGACAGGGCCCGGTCGAAGGAGGAAACGATCTGTTGTTGAGCGGAGAAAGCTGCGACGGCCCGAACGTTGCCAACGGCGCCGGCGGCCACGCTGCTTGCGGCCGCGTAGGCGGCGTTCTCCACCTTTGGCCCCAGGTTGATGAGTAAACTGAAGTAACTAGCACCGAGGGTGAAGGGCGCCATGGCTGCGGCTACCAGTGTCAGCCTCCAGTCGAGCGTGAACGAAGCGCCCAGCCCGGCGGCGGCCGAGCCCAGGGCCATCAACAGGACCGACACGCGGTCTCCGAGCATAGAGCGGAAGGCGATGCAATCCATGGAGAGTCTGGAGATCAGCGCGCCTGTGGAGTTGTCGTCGAGGTCGAACCACCCAGGCTCCTGCCGGAGGATTGCCCGGAACAGGAAATCCCGGACGCGGACGGTGAGTCTAGTGCCGGCCCAACCACAGAAGCCCTGTTGGCCTGTCATGGTAACAATGCAGCCCAATCCCAGGCCCACTATCACAATGGCAAGGTGCGCGATATCCCGCTTCATCTTTTTGGCATCGGAATGAAAGTAGATTTGAAGTGCTTCCCCGAGGAGCAAAGGGAAGATGGAGAAGATAGCACCCGCAACAATACCCATGAGGAAGCCAACCAGCAGAACCGGAGCCTCCGGCCTCTGAAGATTCCATATCTCGGAGGTCTTAATCTTGGTAGCTCTTTGCGCGTGCATTTGTTTCTGTTCTTCCACCGATTGCAGTTGCAGGGGCTTAGCGTAGCTCTGCATCATGTGAGAGGCGGAAACCTCACCGAAGCTTTTGAACTGGACCTCATTGCGCGGGTCCGATGCCATCGACCGAATAAGATCGTTGCTGTTCTTGACGTTGGTGTTGTCGTTCGCGAGCTTTACTAAAGCAGCATAAGGCCCAGCCCGGCTCATGAGATCCTGATGGCGTCCGGACTCGACAACGGCGCCGGAGTCGACGACCACAATGATGTCGGCTGACCGAACGGTGGCGAGGCGGTGGGCGATCACGACGGTGGTCCGGCCGGTGGGGAGTCGATCGATTGCCCGTTGAACGGCAGCCTCGGATTCGGGGTCTAGAGCACTTGTGGGCTCGTCGAGGAGGAGGATTTTAGGATTCCTTATTATTGTCCGTGCCAACGCAATCCTCTGCTTCTGGCCCCCTGACAGCTGCGTTCCACGTTCACCTACCTGCCATTTTCACAACAGTAACGACAATAAGAAGAGAAAGCATACAATCTTCCTGTGTAAAAAACCTGGAACCTAATCTTCATATAAATTCCTCCTCTTACAGAACATGTGGATATATAGTTAATAATCTTTTACCTTGCATGTAAGTGGTGGAACTACACATTCAATTCAATGCTAAAGTTTCAGACAGCGAGCATCACCTGTGTGTCGTATCCCTCAGGGAGCCCGGATATGAAGGTATCAGCATTTACAGCAGCACAGGCGGCCATAGCTTCCTTCCTGCTACAATTCTCTTTGCCCAGCATCACGTTCTCAATTATGGAAGTGGAGAAGAGGATAGGCTCCTGCCCCAGCAGCCCCATTTGCTCTCTCAGCCATTTGATATTTAGAGTCCTTATATCATTACCGTCTAAGCATATTGATCCTGGCAGCCAAACAGAAACAAAAATCAACTAACGTGTCATGCCAATCCTCCAATCTTGAGTCTGCATTGTCAGCGGATGCACAGACTAACTTTATGGCGTTTTAACAAATTCAATCCATCCATTACCTCGCAATGGATCATAGAACCTCTCTATGAGTGCAAAGATGGTGGATTTGCCACCTCCACTGGCACCCACAAGCGCTGAAGTCTTCAATGCTGGGATTGAGAGATTGAGGTCTCTGAGTACGATGCTCCCTGGGCGCGAAGGATACGCAAAATCAACACCCCTAAAGTCCACTTGACCTTTTACCGATGAGAGCACTAGCCCTTCTGTGCTGTATGGATCGATCTCTGGTGTTCTATCAACGATTTCAAACACCCGGCCAGCTGCCACCGTACCTTGAGCAAACTGGGCGTAGTACGACAATGACAAAGCTAACCCCCTGCAGCCCCACATGCGAAGAGGATTTTAATTTTCAAGTTTCAATAAATAGGTCATATCCCAAGTAGTACGTTACAGTATGAAATAGCTACTACTAGCTACGGTTTCTTTAGAGAATTACGTACGTGAAGAAGCTATTGAAACTCTCTCTATACGGCGTTTAAACAAAGACCTTTTTAACTCTGAAGAACTGATTCTGTTCAAATCACTATTACCACTCTAATCTATCTGTGATTGCACTAGCTCTAGTTATCTAGTTATAAGAAGCGAACGAATGTGAAGGAGAGGTAGAACTAGTACCTTCCGCCTACATTAACAGCAAAGAAGCAAGCAATGGCAGCTCCTCCTGTTATCTCTCCTTTGGCCACCAGCAAGGACCCATACCAGAAGGCCAGAGCCCATTGTGAATAGGTCACGAGATAGATCACACCCATGCCAGCACCCTTCGCAAACCCTGTCTTCACTCCGATGGGTGCAGACTTATCGAGCCACTCCTTATACTTTGTTGCCATTCGGTCCTCCATCACCAATGATATAACGGTCTTGATCGAGCTAATTGCTTGTTGAGCTACATTGCCAGCTTTTCTGTAAGAGGCCTGTTACAAATAATTTCAAACACGAACACAACGCAGTCAACATGATGTCGTAGTTAATAGGATCCATCGATCAGTGATTATATATTATATATCGTCTCTAACCTCTTCCTCTGCTGTGAGACCGACATAAATCGCCTTGTAAGCAATGCCACAGATCATCATCACTGGAGTAACAGAGAAAACCACCAGGGCTACCTTCCATGCCTTGAGGAAGCCCACCATGTAGCCGCAGACGAATGTAAAAATGTGTTGAACAAAATGCGCCATCTCCATCACATTCAGATCAATAAGATAAACAACAGACCACCATAATGATAATATAAGTTTTGATTTTCTAAATGATAGTGGAGTAAAATGATGGAAGCCGTCAACATACCTTTTCCCCTATTACTTCCTGGATCTGTGCGACATCGCTGGATATGCCGTGCATCACATCTCCCGTGCTCATCTCCATGTCGAAGAAGCCAATTTCTTGCCTCAACACAGCTCGAAGGTATTCTCGTCGAATCCTCTGCGCCGACCTTTCCCCAACCAATCTCCAGCAAGTAATCTCTGCGACCAAACATATACAAGCTAAGTATCTCAAACAACTAATTACTACTCCATCTCTCGCTCACCCATATAAGATCCGACGACAACCACTGCCGCAAGTGCAATCATGTAAAGAGATATCTGCAAACGCAAAGATCCAACATGTAAGAAAAGGAGCATTACGTATTTGAGCATCAGTGCAACTTAATTACCCTTTCGACCTCCTTAACCATGTGGCTTCCGGAGTCCGTGGCCAACTTGTCGACGACATTCCCAAACAAGTAGGAGTACCAAGGAAGCGATCCGCCATTGATCAAGGACCCGATGCAGCCAAAGAAAACCAGAACCAAGTCCAGCGCAGTCGAATACTTGAACAAACCAAAGAGACCCACCGTCCGGCTCGCCGGCACCTCTTCCTCATCGCTCTCGCTATCGTAATCACTCCCACCTTCATCGCCTCCGTCAGGTGTTTCATCATATGTTCGGTGCGCATCCCCTGGTTTACAAATCAAACTCGCACTGCTATCCCGCCACCTACTCGGCGTCGCACAGGTTTCGTAGCCCTGGGAGAATGATGCGTCATGTGAAACAACATCTAGGGGGTTGCCATAGCTCCTCGGAGGAATTGCTTTCGCTTCGCTGTAATCGAACACGCTGTCGAAGGAGCTGTCGATGACAGAGTTCTTAGGCCGGTCGCGTCGGCGTTTGGCAACCAGCGCAGATGAGTAGTCGGAGCGGCTGAGCTCGATGCTCCGGAGTGGAAGCCTTCTCGATCGTTCACCTTGCGGATTGGCGTTACCAGATACGTAGAAATCTCGGGCCGTCCGGTGGAGGAAGACGGCTGAGCTGTGGTCACTACGGGGGGTGTCGTAGCCCGGCGGCGTCCACGGGGATACGGCGGCTCCGAAACCAGTCAGCTCTCCCCATCGGGTAGGCTCGACCTGCCACGAGACGGAGGTCTGCCACGAGGTGTCGTCGTCGAAGTCGCGGATGGGCCGGCTGGATCTCCTGCGAGGCGCGGGGCTACGTGAGGCGATGGGGGTGGTGTGGTGGCCACGGATGGCGGAGCGGCCGCGGGAGGTGGTACGGCGGTCGACGTCGAAGGAGAAATCGGCCATGGAAGAGGAGAGAGGAGAGCGGAGGCTCGAGGCGCGAAGGGATCGATGTGATGGAGGAAAGAACAAGAAAAGATTTATATCGCGGATGAAATGATATTGCTGGATGAGATTAACAAAGGGTACTATGGAATTGAAAGCTTCTGTTAAAATGATTATTTTAATTTAATACCATGGCTGTTGATATTGCTACTCTTATTTTCTTTCGTGAAAAATTATGGAAATTGTTAAATTATTTAAAATTGTAAAATAGCAAAAGAAGTATCATTGTAGATCAAATGAGTCAAAAAAAATATATAGAAAATATCAGAAATACCAAAAAAATAGTAAAGGAAATATTATTACCATTTTGGATAATTTGTCAAGAATTTTTTTTAAAAAAAATTTAACATCACTCTTACGCACTATTAACTTAAATTTATCATACAAGACTTTTGTGAAGTTGGTAAAATACCATGTACCTATCACATAATTTTTAAAATGGCAAATGAATAGAATTTTAATATTTTTAATAAATATTTAATGAAAAAAATTAAACTATCATACATTTGTGAAAATATTAAAAAGTTATTTTAGATTTATGTATAAATTGGGTAAATAACAGAAGAGTGTTTTTTTTTAATTTATCATCAAAGCTCATCTTATCCATCCATAATTTTCTTTCAAATTTGCTCCTTAATCCCAGCTCAAATAAATTTGGCCAACCCAAGCCTCTTCTGGTCTAACATATTGTTTGAATTAACCTATAGACTGTTGGGATCTCTTATACGAAAAATAATAATATACGTAGCAAAAATAGGATCCCATTCAATGATCCATATGAAAAAATCGTACAAAATTCTAACTAAGAGTTATACAGTTATTACGTGCCCTTATCGTATTCTGCTAGTCCTTAATTCGTCGGATCTCTACACGATCAAAATGGTCATGCCTCTAATAGTGTTCACACGAACACAGTCACAATCTCAAAGATGAACTACCTTAGTTGTGCTAGCAACTAGGAATGGTTCACAAAACAAGAGGATCTTGTGTGTTTCGGCCAAGAAGAAGGAGAGGAAGAAGAAGAGGAATGATGAGCACTCTTTCTCTTTTAAAATTACAAGAAGCATTTTTGTATTCATCCACTGAATAAAAAGAGTCTTTGCCCCTTGAGCTTCCCCTCCTCTTAATACCCATAAATCATAATGAATACCAAAAAATCTTGATATTCTTTTTAGCTCTTCATCTTCTATTCATCCAATGAATAGAATGTCCCTTAGCATTCCTCTTTCATAATATTTCATTAAACCATTTAATAAACATTATCCATTATTAAATAGTTGAGTCTAATATAAATGAGTCTAACTCGGATTAGACTCAATCTCATAATCCAATTAGATTCATTTGTGTTTAACTTAATTAATCCAATTTTGGATAACATTTTAGTTAAACTAAAATTAATTTATCTCTGAAATATCATGCTTTTTGTGTGTGCCCCAATAAGTTCTCATAACATTGGCAATGCATCTAAATCACTATAGACACATAAATAACGAGCGACATCTAACAATACATCATTACTACCCAAGTGACGAGAAAGTTGATATCAGACCTAACCTTTCCATGTCTATTATAATGTATAACTTTGTCCTTCTATCCTCAATATCGAGATTGATCAATGAGACATAGACCATATCATTCTCTTATCAATCTTTATGTTTCTTGCTCCCCGAGTAGACTCACTCAAGCAAATGAGTTCAATATCTTATATTGACTTATTTGAGCATGACCATGTGTTCTAGTAGTCTTTACTCGATCAAGGGACCCACAGATATCACTTCTATCATATGGGAGGGATAGATATCATCCACATTACTCACATCCCTCCTTAAAATTTATTGTATACTCAGTGATCGACTTTATAGTCCACTTTGTTATATGTGACATTTAACGATATCAAAATATACAACTCCTTATGTAGGCAACCATAATAACTTCAGGTCTAAGGACTATTCATACTAATTGTCACTATGAAAAAGTTAATGACACTCATATAACGATTCATGAAACTTTCTCATGGTGGATCAATTCAGTATATTCTACTACAAAAATATAGATTATTAGTAATGAATCTTAGCAACAAAATATTTTCATCGCAACTTGGCGATGAAATTTTATTTCGTCGCCAATTTGCTATGAATTTGGCGATGAAACTAATTTAGTTGCGAAAGTAGCGATGTAATACTTTTCATCACGAAAATCATCGCTAAATTAATGTTTATCACAAAAATCATCGCAATTTGACGATGAATCATGAATTCGTCACCAATTTACGACAAATGATGAATTCGTCGCCAACTTTGGCGATAAATGATGTATTCATCGCCAACTTTTGTGATGATTCATGAATTCATCGCCATAGACACTTTATGTGGTTTAGTAATCCTACGATCTGTTGCTGGATCACTTCTAAAAAGACACTATATTTCTCCTTCTTGAAACTCATTCAATGGTGGAGAAATCTCTTACAAGCAAAAGAGAGTACAAGGATTACAAAGAAAGCTTGAGTACAAGGGAGAAGCTCTCATAAGATTTAACTAATCTTATTTTCACCAGTTTTCAAGACTCAAATGAGCTTTCATTTTATAGGATTTAATCCTCCAATATTTCTTATTGTTTATTGTCTATCAATCAATTGGATTGCACCATCATTCGAATGATCCTTCATGATCAGATTGCTTATTGTGCAGAATGTCTCTTGATTGCTTTAAAAATCAACAATTAGTCAACTGGTAACTCACTATCAGTCGATTGCTTATTATCAATTAACTGCCTAATTGACTTAGCTACGAATAAAACTATTCTATTCATTGGCTCTTTAGACCTAGCCAACTTTTTCATCAATTGACTAGATTCCGCATTAATCGAGTGTTCCAAATCACAAAATCTGGCTAATCACAATTTTAGAGTTTTAGTTGATCAATTGACTACCTATTTTATTAATCATCTCTACCACCAGTTGTCTAAACTCCACATCAATTGATTGGTGAAGGTTCAAACCCTAAATCACTTTGTGGTATTGGGTTTTCCAACCACTAGTCGATTAAACTTCAATAGCAGTAACAACTATGACCACCTCTAAAGTTGAGTTAGCCGATATTGAGTTCTACCTTCATTTCTATGGATAATGGTTACTCAACATTTATAGCTCAATAAAGTTTTACCATCCCAACTTAACTTCACCCTTAGTCACCTCTTGCTAAATTACTCAATCCTCTAGATGCATAGAGCCCTTGGCTCCTCCATATGTCATCCTTCATTCCTTTACATATATAGTACGTCTCCTTCGACTATCATCCTATCTCGATGCTTCTCATCTTATGTTCCTTCTATTTACCTCATGTAACCTTCTCCGATCACTTATGGACCTCAAGTCATCAAGTTGTCAACCTGCCCGCACTAGTTCATTACTCCAAAGCAACTCCAGCACTACCTCATTGTTTATCATCTCGTAGTTCCTTGAAAATCCTACACTATCTTTCCCTGATCTTTTCGAACCTAGAAATCATTGAGCATACCACTTTGTCCACACCAAGACAACATCCGTACACTTCAACCTTGTTGAGACACTCTAACCTTCATGTGTGTTCCTTCAAGTCTTTACGTACTCAAATACATATATGAAATAACGCTTTACTCAAAGATCAAAATCTAAAATTACACGGGACCACTTAAGGCACAATTGAAACCAACAAGAGTGAAGTGGATTTTAATAACAAATAATAATAACGAGGTTTGGGTTATGGATTTTTTAATTGAGTTGTTGGTTGAGTTTTTTTAGCTAATGGATGAGGTGGGTTTAGTGCTTTGAGCGGGTTTAAAGGACAAATTTGAAGACAAGAACGGTGATATATCTTTCTTTTATGATAAATCCAAAGGTACATCCCTTATGATTAAAAAAACATCCTTTTGATTTTATCTAATTATTATTAAAAAAATAAATGTTTTAACAAGCGTTAACAAAAATATAACAAACATTTTCTTCACTATCAGCCTGCAATACGTAGTATCTAGTCTAGCATAAAAGGAAGAATTTTTTTAAGAGAGATTCTTCAACTCTTTTTAGCCACTTCAAATTATAACTGTTTTCGATTTTAGAGAAGATCAAGTCAACGAGTGATGACTTTAATCAGTCTAATATGCACTAAAACTTATTTGAAGTTACAAAGAGGAATTAATTGACAACAGCATATATTATATTTGGGTGGGCATTCGTTCTGCTCTGAGAAAGAAACGTTGTCTTACATGTTGGTTTATGGTTCACTTATTTTACGTCAGCTACGTGTAGTAGTTTATTCATCAAGTCAATGTCTCTCAAGCTGGACTTGCCCCACAAAAATTTGTAATTAATAAGAAAAACTTGTTAATTTTCTGTGCTTAGATTCTGACAATTAATGGTTAGCCGGCAGATATAATCTATGCTATTTGTTCTCATCTTCTAGCTCACTTGTCAATTTTGAATAGGACTCCACCAGTTGGCAAACGTAACAAAAGTATCTAGAAATCTGAGAACAAATCAGGCTATGAAATGATATCAACTTTGAGATAAAAAATTGACCCAAACTGAAGACAAGCACTAGAACCATTGAACTATTTATGTTTGCTTCGTTATCAGTTCAGAGAATATAAACTCGAAACAAATGTCGACTGGAGAAATGTTTATGTCCTCTACACTCGTTGATTGTCAACTAGGACTTATTCAAAAACCTGATGAACTCGAAATACTTGGTCTTAGGAAAATGCAAGTTTAACCAACTCTCCATCTCAGGATGAGTCAGATATGAGTTTTTTTCTTTCGTTTTTATTTTCTAATCAAGACTCCAAATATATCATTTATGTAGTTCCAAAATTAGTAGCATCATCTTATATTGCAAGGACTGCCTTATAGCATTCAGGACTGCGAACAGGGTTTCTTATCATTGCAACATGCTTCTATGAACCATATAAGTCTTTTGTATTTGTGGTTGTCTAATCTTGGGTTATTTTCTCTCTACTTGCACAAAGTTTTGGTTAGAAAGGCTCTATTAGTATTTTCTCAAGAATTGGTACCCCAGCATAGGGCATCAAAACGCTTGTAAGTTTAATATGAAGAAGTTTGAAGACAAATCGATTTCGAGTTGGAGAAGATTATTGTCAAAGATTTATTGATTCATATATGATTATCACAAAGTGTTATAATCACAAGTGATTTTGATACCATTGAAAGGGATTATAGATAGTTTAACACAAGTTGCTAGATTCTACAAGCTCAAACTACACACTTGTAGACTCAAAATTAGTACCACTAGAATGCAGAATAAAGTACAATAAGCTCATGTGTGTTGCAATCTTCATCTCCCTTTGTAGAACAACACAATCATATAAATGATACGAACAATGTAGTGTGGTTTGACATAAACTTGCATTTATATAAGCCTATATATAATATGAGAGTAAAAATATAATGAAAATTGAACATATCAATGTTCACACATCTTTATATTAAAGATCTCTCAATTCTTTAACTTCTCCCTCAGTACCAATGGAAAAAGTAGAAAACCTCAGGTTAGTGCTCCAAGAACACCAAAAAATAAAACACTATTCGAGAAGATAACCTCTTCTCTACAAACCTCTTGGTCTTTGATAGCTTCTAAATGTATCCCAAGATGCCTAGTAAGCTCTAGAATACTTCACCAGTAAGAAATTATGTCCTAGTTTCCATCATGTAAAACCACTAAAAAAGGATTTATTTTGTACTTGGTCAATAGTTGGACCTTTTGAGCTCAATGTGTAGTGAAATCTAATATTCTCTACCTTGGCAATATATTACTCCATTGTTCCATTTGAAACTCCAAGGTGATAGTCTAAAATGGTCATGTTCCTCTTAGCCTACTCCACTATTGCACTCAAAGTCATCTCATTTGCATTCTTGACTTCACCTCATTCAAGCCCATTTGCTGTTGAGTCGACCAATTATACTCTTAGCTAGAGAGGAAGATCCCATGCACGATCCCTCCACTTGCAAATAATTGACAAATTTGCTCCTTTCTCATTTGTTATCTTGATATACATATGCCACTTGAGTGCTCTACATATGCTAACCATCTAATGTATTCCAAGGATATCTCTAGATGATACAAGTCTTTTGCAATGTATCTATTAAATGAATCTACCTACCATATCTCACCTTTAGTGCAATAAAACTCCTCCTCATCTTTGGGATAACGGTACTTGTCCCCAGATATGTTCGTAGTCTTCCAAGTAAACTTAATTAAGTATAACAATGTCTATTCTTTTTCTTTGAGAATTAAGGAATTAAGATCAACAACAATATCCTTAGCTTCAATAATCTGCGTACTATCTTGAGTCTCTACTTTTTTTTTCTACAAAGTTGTATTTTCCTTAAGTTTTTTTAAGTTCGTCGGAATTATTTTGAAAATTATTAAGTATTTTTAAAACATTTGGAAAATATGTTTCAAAAGATATCTCCTTCAAATTGAGTTGTAAATTTTTCAATGAACTTCTTTATTGATGTGATTGCTTATATTTAATTCTTTTGGGTAATTATTGGTATCAGAAAATTATTATTTTTTACTTTGCTACGTTGTTAAAAGTATTTAGAAAAGCTTTCAAGTACCTTTGAAAAATTTTGAAATCTCAAAACTTATTTTGAAATTTATCTTTGAAAATAGTCTTATTAGAATTTTGAAAACTATTTTTAGAAATATCTTTGAAATGGATAAAATATTTGGCAAATGATTAGAAAATTTATAGCTCTCCCGCTGTCACCGGGCACTCCAACAATACTACTAGTGTCTTACCCTCTATCACCGAGTACCCAATTAAATACCTCTCCCTAGCAATCAATAACCATTAGCTATCTCTTATAAAGATTCATTGTAGCCTAAGAATCCCCTCGGAAAGTCCGGTTAAAGGTTCACCTTCTGTCACAAGGCACCCCGATCATACGATCCTAAGTTTTCCTTAACCACAACTCACCCTCATCCTTATAGATTCATACCATTCACAAACATATCATCAAACAAGCACAAGGCATAAATCCATAAAGCAAATGTATAGACATATCATAGAACATAGTAAACACAAATCCATAGTTACAATCATCCACAATACACTTTGATTCCTCCTACATCCTAGAGTCTAAGGTTCTACTCCATGATGAAGGGGTTACAACACGAAGAAGATTGAAAGAAATACATTTTAGATCCTAAATCTAAGATAGAAAAAGGAAATAAAACTTATCAATGATTGTGGCCTTCTTTGTCTTGTAATCTCCTCGTCGACGGTGGATGGATGCAGCGGAGTAGTCCCAAACGGATGGATGGATCATTGATTCTTGCTCCGGATGGCGGCTACGGTGGCTCTCAATCACCTCCAAGGACTTTCCCCCTTTCTTAGGGCAATTAAGAGGGGTATTTATATATCCTTGCTGTCAGCCCTACGCCACATGGCCTTGCCTCTTGGCACCGACCAAGAGACATGCCCCTGCTTCCTCGTCACACGACCATGCCTATCAAGCACGACTAAGGGCAGTTGCTCCTCGGGAAACCAGGCACGGTCGTGCCTATGAGGCACGACCAAGAGCAAATGTTCTTCAGAAAAATAGACACGATCGTATCTTATAGGCACGACCTTGCCCTGACTCTTCTCTGGAAATGAGGCACGGCCTCAAGCTAGATTTGACTGAAATCTGAGGCGCGACCGTGCCTGGTAGGCACGACCCCAAGCTTGCACGACTCTGGTAGGGGGCACGGTCGTGCTTATGAGGCACGACCCTCAACAGTAGGAGTTCTGGTTGAAGCATGGTCGTGCCTTATAGGTATGACCCCTCAGGATGATGAGACACGGTTGTGCCTTAGAGGTATGACCCTATCTTGCCTTGACTTCGTTGAATTCTCCGTTTCACCTTCTTTTGCTCCATTTTCGTCCTGCAAAAGCATAAACACAAGAGCAGACCTCTGAACTAGAAAATGGAGAAAACACGCCTAATGCATAGATAAAGGATGCGATAAACTTAGGATAATGACATGAAATGCAGAAAGATGTACAATGAAAGCGTAAAAAACACATATATACCCTTCGCACATCACACCCCAATCACACGATCCTAAGATCTTCCTACACAGTAATCTACCCCTCACAATCATGTACATGTGTTTATAAAATAATATTATCAAATACGTTCATGACACACAATATATGAAACAAGTGTAAACATGTCATATAATAGGAAAATTAACATGAACTAGTTCTTGCATCACCATCATTACATTAATGTTCATCCTACATCTAAACTCAAAGATCTACTCCATTACAAGAAGGCTACAACAAGAAAGCACAAAAATTGTCATCCACAAGAGAAGAAAAAACTTATCTTGATACTCAGGTAATCATTGAAAAATCTTCTTATTCCGGAGTAGGATGAATCGGGGAAGACGGATAGGCGAGGACGGATCGGCGAAGGGGAAGCGTTCAAGGCCTCCCTTGGAGAGGGGAGGCGCCGCCCCCAAGCCAAGGGCTTGGGGTTTCCCTATATCCTCCCCCCGATCCCCCAAAAAGGGTTGAAAAAAGAAGAAGTATTTATAGGCTCTAGTTGCAACATGGTCAGCTAAAAAATCGATCAAAACTGCCCATCTGAGCCGAAAGTTATGATGGTTCAAAATTTGATCTGCAGTTTGGGCCAAGCCGGCGGCGTGGCCGTGGTTAGAAGGTACGACCGTGCTATTTAGCATGGCCTAGAGAAGGAATCATTCTGTACATTCTTAAGCAAAGTTGTAGATCTCAAAGTTATCTTTATCTTGGAAGGTGGCACGGCCCGTGGTTCAATCTAAGCTGAAAGTTATGTCCATTTTACTTTAGTCTGCAAAACTATCCAGATAGAAAACATGACCATGTTTTGCTTTGTTGTTCCTTTTCCTCCATTTCTTCATATTTGCTAAGTAAGAGACCCACCCATGATGAAGAGCATGGCCAGTGCGAATCTCTTTTCTCTACTTCTTACTCCACCATCAAATATGCATTGTTTTAGTTTTGAGTCACATCCTATCAATCAAAAATATATAAAGAGAAGACCTCTGAGAAAAAGGAGTAGAAACATGTAATAATAAAGAAATATGATGTGATAAAGTAGATCATATACAATGAATTATAAGTAGATGAGCGTTAAATAAGGTTAGAAATCATATATAACCTACGCTCATCAAGAATGCATACAATCATTTAGTTAAGGTTTTGGATCACCCTCGATCATGACCCTTGTTAGGTCTGATCAAATAATATATTTGATCCTTAGGGACCCAGAATAGGTTCGTTCCAATTGGATTTGTCAGTTTTGACTTTGAAATTCATGCTTGGACTCTGGGTTTCTTAGGTCTGTGCAGTAATGTCATGAATGCCCTATTTTTTGTTTTGTATCTAATACCTGATCGATTGTATCCAGCCCTTTAGTTTTCAAGTATCATGTCAAGATACATAAATCTTGACATGAATTTTTCAAGTGATCTTTTTAGATCGTCAACTTGAAGCTTCAATTGAGATTTTTCTTTCTCAACTTGAACTTGACTCGAATCCTCAATTGAGTGACTTCAGTTGACGATCTAGAGTTGACTTTCACCTTGGGGAGAGCTATCTCCTCTTGGAGCGATTCAACTAAGGCATCATACTTAGCTAATTTCTTTGTTAAACTAACAATTATAGAATATAACTTTTCAGTACTTACAGCAGTGATGGAACCTTCAGAAATGAATGCAAATCCATGGCTTGTGTTCATGTAATACCCGTAATTTTCCTTCAATAATTCCTAGATAATAATGAATGATAGATTAAAGAAAATTTAGTAAAATTACTAAATGAGCCTTGATGATTAATGGGCTTTTAGCTTTAATGGGCCAATAGTAGGATTTTTCCTAATGAGCTTTATGGTTTAAATGTTTTCATAATGGAGCTTCTCTTATATGGGCTAGCTAATGATTAAATGGAATGAAATTGGGCCTTAAAGGATGGATAAATTAATGGGCTTATTTCCATGTGGGCTTTACAAAAATAAAAGAAAAAAATAATGGAGGAACCAAGGATTGATTCTTGGACCTCAAGGAATGGAAAGCCTAGTAGAAGCATGGGATAGCCAAATGAGATGACAAGTTTTTCTTGTGAAAAACATAGGGGACATGTTACTTAAGTCTAAGGGTACAAGAATGGGTATAAGGACAAGTGAAGAGGCATTTTCTTGTCATTACTTCATGATTTAATTGACTTAAAGAGAGGAGTTTTGAGATGGATTGTAACCCCCAACTCCACTAAAGCTTTATAAGCCTCTCCTTGCCGAAATCTCCCTTTCTTCCTCATTTTCCTTCACCGAAACCAACTTCTCTTCCTCTCTTCTCTTGGTGGCCGAAAGCTCCATTTGAGGGTTCCCCATCAACAAGGCTAAGGGAGCAAAGGGAAGGGCTCTAGAAAGCTAGGAGAGTCTAGGAGAAGCAAGGAAAGGGTTAAGGCTTTACAAAGGCTTCATCATCTTCTTCTTCTTTAGGGTAAAACTTCTCTAAAGGCTAGGTAAGTTTCCTCACCTTGCAACATAATAGCTATGTTGATGATTTCATGGTTTTCCTAAAGTTTATGTGGTATATGAGCATGAAGAAACCTTTCTTGAAGGTTTCGGCCATGAAGGTATATTAGGGTTTCAAAAGTATGTTTTGGATAAGTATGTGCCATATGTTTCATGAAAATGTTTAAGTAAGAACCTTGTTGTTTTTCCATGTGGTTAAAGTTAGGGCTTCATACTATGAATCTTTGAGTTTTCGGCTATGTTATGGTAGGGTTTCAAAGTGATGGTTGTGAGCATGCTATGGTTGTAAAGGATGCATGAAAGAGTTTTATATGAGTTAGTTTCTTCATGTGATTAAAACTAGGGTTTCATGTCATGATGTTAAGATTCGGCTAGATAAGAAGGATGGACTTTTAAATGATGTTATCCTTTAATCATGTGTAGCAAGTAATGCTTGTATACTTTCCTTTGTTAGACCAAGATTTCATGTGGTCAAAAACCTAGAATCCATGCTAGATAAGGTTCGGCCATGAAAGAAAAACTTTAGGGTTTCAAGTTATGTTTAGCCTAGAAATGATTGAATATGTTATGAGATGGTTTAACATGTTTAGGATTCATTTTAGGGAATCTACTCCATGTTCTTTGGCTTTAAAGTATTCGGCCATACCATGAATAAGAGGATTAGGTTAAGGTTCAACTTGTTTATGGTTTCAAAGGTTATGTAATGGATTCCTAGCATGATATAAGGTTTTATGTGGCTAGGTTTAAAGTTAATCAATGATTTCATAGGGATGTAAGATTCGGCCAGATCAAGGTTAAAGGAATTAAGTTAGGTTTCAAACCTAACTAAGATGGTAAATGCTATGTAGTAAACTCCTATTGTGGTTTAAGGTCTCATGTGGTTAGATTTAAAACTAATCAATGAGTTCATGCCAAATGTAGGTTTCGGCCAACCATGAAACAAGGGGATTAAGTGATGTCCTAACCCTAACAAATGGTTTCAAGGATTAGAGAAACTTTAATAAGACATTGGGTATCAAGTGGTTAAGCCTAACCTAGGGTTTCAAGCCTAAGAGGTTTGGCCAAACCATGTAGGGAACTCAAGTGATGGTTTAAATCTAGTTAATAGGTTTAAATGTTACTTAATGTTCTCTTATGATGATAAAATGGATAGGGTTGCATGATAAGATTAAGAATCAAAAGGGGACTCTAAGATGATTCGATCAACCTTAAGGAATTAGGGTTTTGGTTGGGTCTAGGGTTTCTTATGTGAACAACTATGAAATGGATAACCATGATTAAACTTGTTTAAGATTCATGTAGTAAGAGTTTACAAGGCCTAAGGAAAGGAAACCTATAAGTGTTGCGTAACCCTAAAGAAAGGTTACGGTTTAGGCTAAACAAGGGTTTCAATAATGATATCCATGATATATGTTATCTCATGCTAATGATATGAAATGAGATCATGTTATGTTATAACATGTTGCATGAGATGATGTATGAATGTTCACCATGTTAAATGGATGATGAAAGATGAAATGATAAGGAACATTCATGACGAAAAAAAAATAAAAGCATGTACATTATTTTACTTTAATGAATGGCTTGTACCGAAACCCGAAAGGGATCCAAGGGATGGGCACCTAATGAACGCCCCTAGATCGAAAGACAGAAGACCTAGTAACCGAGTAGTCGAGATTTGGTAGGTCTATTACTTGGAATGGCGCGCAAATGAATGAATGAATGGGTACAAGCAGGGGAC
>JBBMKF010078128.1:0-21460 GCA_037834155.1 Curcuma caesia
TTGGGATACGTTCTAGTTCATTCAAGTTCAGCAGGAAAATTGAATTTGGGATGATTAGCATTGGTTTTAAGTTTTTAGTTACAATAGATGTAGGATTTCTAATATTGTATTCTATGTGCTTTGATTGTTCTTTATAGGCCAGAACAGGAACCTGCAAAAGACCACTGTTACGGTCGTAAAATATGAAGGCGGATTTGATCACGAAGGACGCCCGAACCGAGTCAACGATCCTCAAGCATGCGACCGGGACCCCGCAACCCGAATCCGAATCCCTGGGTAACCCCACGGATGGGCCCGATCCGAATCCGAAAGGCCAGTTCGTCATTAAAGGATTCGGAGGACATTATCGAGTCGATTCCTCACCAGCCCGATGGATGACACCGCCGAGTCGACTCCTCGCTATGCCGCTGGTCAACGTCTTCGAATCACCCGAGCCGATTCCAGCACAAGCTGCCCTTGTATCCCATCGACCACTCCTTCGTCTGTACTGTAGTCTGCCTTTTCTCTGCCAGGTATGACAATCCGTTGCCCGAAGTACGCTCCTGTCCCGGAAAGTACGATCACCTATCCTCCACCATTCCCGCGCCACTCCCCTACTCGTACGGCCCTCACTCCAGGAGTAACCCCCACCTCACTCTCTCCGTGGTACGATCTTCGCCTCCAATATATAAGGAGAACCCCCCTCAGCGGGAGGAGGTATGCATTCTCTGTTCTCTGATCATTTTCCTTTCGCTTCCTTTTCACCTCCAGAGGCTAACTTAGGCATCGGAGTGGTCGCGCCGATCACACCGGCCTTCCTTCTCACGGTGTCTGTGTTCGCAGATCGCCGGCGATCCTTGGCGTCTCCCCCCATCTTCGCTCCGGAGTAGTGCTGAGGAAAGGTCGCGCATCCAGAAGCTGCTCTTGACGGGAACAAATATATTATATCAGTTGTTGTTGGGCCGAGGCTCGGGCGGAGCCTGAGTCCAGAATTATTCATATCTGGGCCTCTTCGGATTTAGATGAGGTTCGCGTCATTGAATTAACCGGCAGGCACTAGATGAATATATGGACATCCGAATCACGTGACTTCCTCGCGTCTGCTTCCTCCATCGCATCTGCTCCATCTGCTACGCTGCCGTATCCTAACCTCCACCACCCGAAGCCCCCTTCCCTCCATGGGGACTGGCGCCTCCAAGAACTCCGACTGCTCCCACGGAGGCCGCGAGGGGCAGCAGCTCTACGTCGCCCTCAAGATGGAAAACTTCAACGTCCGAGGAGACCTCGTCCCTCACGTCTACGGCTCCGTCCCCATCACCGGCTCCTGGGACTCCGCCAAAGCCGTACACTTTCTTAACTTCGTCTCCCTATTCTCTTCCATTTCATACTATTTAATTGGTTTATGACGATTGTAATTCCACTTAGCTCTCGATGGCACGGGAATCGGCGTCGTCGTGGGAACTCAGCTTCGTCGTGCCTCATAATCATGGTAAAAATTGTTTTCTACTTGGACCTCGATTGTCTCACGCGAGATTGTATCTTCATGTCCCGAATTGTAACTGGCTGGCTGTTGGTGTTTTGTAGAGACGCTAGATTTCAAGTTCTTGTTGAAGCCCAACTTTAGCTCAGGGCCGTGCGTGGTGGAGGAGGGGAAGAGCCGGATTCTTACAGGAGGGTCGCTGGAGGAGGGGGATCCCAGGCCGGCGCTGTTCAAGGTTGGCGGTGATGATGAGGTGCTCGAGTTTAGGGTGTTCATCAAGGTCGACATTGTGTCCCCGTTTGATCTTGCTGCAAGCTGGAGAGCTTATCAGGAAAATATTGAACCGTCAAGAGTTCGAGGGATTCCAGATGTCAGTATAAATGTGGCGCCTGAGATGGGTGTAGAGGTACTTCTGGAAGTAACTTCGTTTTGTTGCTCGTCTGCTGCTGCTTAGTGTTCCAAAATTATGCAGTCAAAAGCAATTTACTAGGAGAAGATACACTATTTTTGTTCACGAATAGTCTTCCTAGAGAGAAAGTGTGGAAAACAATTCACCATGGTAGTTAACATGGAATCTTATGAATTAGAAGAAAAAATATCTATGGGAATTGTCTACCCAATAGATTAAGTTTTTTCCTGGTTCCCTTCCAGTTACTGAGTTATGGTTACAGAAAAAGGTCATGATCATCTGCTTATAAGATAAGAAAATTTAATGGAAATAAATGTTATAATATTTTAAAGAAATTATTAACATTAGTTTATTTTGCCTTCTAGGGATGTAGTTAATCTTCTTTGAGCACATATAAACCTTTGACTCTGGTGGGCATCCAATCCTTGGTAATATAAGAAAGGACTGTTGAATCTTGACCAACTAAATCTTTTGCAATTATCGTATTGTGTTCAAGAAAATGTGATTCTTGATGCTCTTTTTAGGAGTAGCTAGGTAAAAAAAGTTTTCGCTTCTTGCTGAATCACTTCTTCTGATTGTTCTTAACATCCCTAAATTCCTACTTACAAATAAGCATTTCCAACAAAAAACTATAATAGTAATATTTTGGTAAAACTCATAATAACTTGCGAATCTATCCATGAGTTGATATTTATGCCCTTTCTGTCTTTTTCTTACCTTAGGCATAATGCTTTGAATGACAATTGCCACTGTTGCATTGCTATATAGGTAATATTACCTTAAAGGCATTGCTATATAGGTAATATTACCTTAAAGAACTTGTGATGTATCTGTTCAGATAATGCTGGTTTGAGGTGTTACAGGATGTCAATGTTGGTTTGTGAAGCATTCAGAATGGCACACCTATAATGACATTCGAGTTCTAGTTAGTGTTTGTTGACAACTGCTTGTAACAATTTTTAGATAGATCTCTCTAGACCTTATCTTTTGTTGTGATTTGCATTTGCATATTCTGGATAATAATGTTTCGTATATTGTATATCAATTCTCTGGTGTGATGCTTTCAGATGGTAAAAAAGCAACTTTAAATTCAATAATAAGAAGTTTACAGACTTACACTTGGGTTTCTCATTTTAGATTTAACAATCTATGGTGATATTAATTTGTATTTTCTCTCTCAATTTATGTTAATATCGATATTCTCACCCTTGACTATACATCGCATATTACCAATTGACATTGTTGTAAGCATGCTGCAATTTCATACTCGTCCATTCTTCCTACCAGAATGGTTCACCGTCTACCTTGGAGCTTGATTTAGAACACTATGTTGTTCCAGCACCATCTTCCATTGCTGGTGCTGTTTATGCAGCTAACTTGGCAGAGACACCAAGATCATTATCTAGTAGGAATTTCTCCAAATATGATGCCTCAACTGGTGGTTCATATGGCTTAAGTAAAGCTGGTGACTATTCTAACAGTCGCAAGGTACTGATGTTGTGTTGTATTTCTATGCTGTTTGATGATATACTTGATCTTCTGATATCCTTATTTTCATACCTATTTAGTTGATAATCCTGCATTCCAGCTATTCTTCTTCTATTCTTCTTCAGGACATGGATAACTTTGTCGCAGATCTTCCCAAACTTCTTCCGGTTCCTGGTATGGTAGAGTCAAAGTCAGCGGGCACATTCTTATCAGTGCCAAAGCAAGATGGCCAGAAAGGACTCTTTGTAGATAGGGGTGTTGGCTCTCCTAGACTTGTTAAATCAGCTAGTGCAGGCATATTCACATTTGATCTCAAGTTGGACAGTGAAACAAAGGTTTGTTCAATCAGAAAGAGTCCTCTTGTTTATTTGTGAAAAATTGACATTGATTTGTTTTGGTCATTGTTAGTTGGTCTGTTTGTTTCTCTAATCAGGATGTTCTGTCTGAGCACTAATCACATACTTTTCTTCTGCAAGATCTTGTCATTTTCTCAACAAACTTGCTTGTACTTCAAGATGTGAGTTTTGTTGTAATGGTAAACCATGTCACTGAACTGGATTCCTAAAGGCATAAACTTGTCTCCCTGCCATGTGGACATGACCCTGGATGCAAGCTACTTTGCTTGCGGAACTTTCTCAACTAGCTTCCTACTTTTTTTCCTTTCTGACTGGCATGAGAACTGCTCTGCCTAAATAGTAGAAAACCATATAGATTGCTGGATTTTGTTGGATTTCTTTGACTATGCCATCTCACAGTGCTCTTTTGGGGATGGGTGCAAACCAGAACAATTTTTGAGGGGGAAAAAATTGATTCTTCTTCTTATTCATTGATTACTTGAAGGGAATGCCAGCAGCTGCTGGAGCAGTTGCAGCTGCAGCTGTAGCTGATCAGATGCTTGGGCCCAAGGAGGATAGTAGGTTGGCCATTGTTCTGGTAATAAACTGGTACTTTTCTTCTTTGGATTTTTTTCCCTCCACTCTCTGCTTTACATTATTGTCTTGTGCTCCTATAGGTTGGTTTGCCAGCTCGAGGAAAGACCTTCACAGCAGCCAAGCTAACTAGGTATTTGAGATGGTTAGGTCATGAAACAAAACATTTCAATGTCGGGAAGGTAAAGACTGTTTTCTTGGTTTTTCCATCATGACATAGTCAAATTTGTTAAAACTAAAGTTTTGTTAGATGATCTCATCTGATAAAACACTAACCTGCTTTTCTTTTGCATGTGCATTGGCTAACAGTATCGCCGTCTTAAGCTTGGGACAAATCAGGTATGTTAGGTGACTTGTTTTTTCTTTTCTTTTATGATATTTGTTGATTGGGTCATTAATCACATAGCCTAAAAGCACATGTAGAGTTTATATTACATAGATTGAGTTACAAACATTTATTGTGACATCTAAATCCATTATTTCTCTCACAAATATTGATTGCGATGTTCTTCCATAGTTCGTCATTCATCAATTTCTTACGTTTCTTCCTTTTATAGTGCTTAGTAAATCACATTTCATTATGCAGTTAGCTGATTTTTTTCGTGGGGACAATCCAGAAGGTGTGGAAGCACGCAATGAGGTTAGGAATAAGCAATACATTACAGCTGCTCTTTGTTTGCTTTTGATCACGAGTCACAGATGTGCTAAATATCTATGTCAGTCTGTTTGTTATGGTTTTTGCATGGGTTCAGCTACATTTTTACTTGTATTATCTGTTTCTATGTTCCTTCGACAGTTTCTTCAAACTATTTATTCACAAACCACACTTATTGTACCCAACTTCATTATCTAGGTGGCAGCTTTGGCTATGGATGATATGATAGCATGGATGCAGGAGGGAGGTCAGGTAAATTTCTAATCATCTGATGATAAAAGTGGCAATAAGATAATTCATTCTTTTTCTGGTGTTTCATAGGTTGGTATTTTTGATGCCACAAATAGCAGCAGAAAACGTAGGAACATGCTGATGAAAATGGCCGAAGGAAAATGCAAGGTACATATATGAGTCAATCAATTGGTGTTATTATCTGTTTCTTTATGCTCTTAAATTTCAAGTTACTAGACAAGTCAATTTTGCCAAGAGAGTTTCTTGAGCTAGTGAAGCAGCTACTGATTATCTGAAAGTATCCACATTTAATTAGATATTCACAAAACCAGATTCAGTTGCATCTCTGGTCCTTTTCCCCCCTTAAATATGCCTACCTATTTTAAATCTAAGAAGTGATGGAGTTGGTTAATATCCTAACTTTAGTTATTTCTGATTCAATAGATTTCAGAAAGTAGTTACATAAACTCAAGAAGTGCATTTGTAACTATTATGATGGGATAAAACTTGAAACTCCTTGGTCCCTCCCTCATCTTGTTCTATCACGTGCGCTTTACAAATTGAAAATTTTCCCAACTGTTTTACATTGACTTGTTAATTGTCTCAAATAATGCACATATTTTCTGTTTTCCATTTCTGAATGTTTATCTGACTTTGTAGATCATATTCCTGGAAACAATATGTAATGATGAGCACATAATAGAAAGAAATATACGCTTGAAAATTCAACAAAGCCCTGATTATGCAGAAGAGTGAGTTACTTTGTACTTTTAGATAACCTTATGTTCATATGCCATGATCAGAAGTGCAGCAATTATTCTGCAGACCAGATTTTGAAGCTGGAACGAGAGATTTTAAAGAGCGCTTAGCCAATTATGAAAAGGTTCTAAACATAATTCACTTGTTCTAGATCTATATCTTATGGTATTCACTTTCAGTTGCTCTATGAAAAATATATTCTCCTTTATAGGTTTATGAGCCGGTGGAAGAGGGTTCTTATATCAAAATGATTGACATGGCCAGTGGACAAGGTGGACAGATACAAGTAAGTTTATTTCTTCATCTTAATAGTTGGATGCACCCTTCTGCTTCTTTTGTTTTTTTGTTTGAAAAAGGGCTTGGGTGAACAGTGTGTTCACTCATAAATATTTCATTGATCAACTAGTGAAACAGGACTTGGGGGACAAGTATTTCCAAATAAAAGTAGGTGAGACCCAGAGCTCAATGCCCCATGCATACTAACATGCAAGTGTGAAAATTATATACCTGGATGCTTACTTGTCCTTTTTTCCAGGAAAAAAAATCAAAGTTAGGAGAGAATCCTACCACTAACTAGTATATATATCTACATCTATCAGTCTATCTATCTATCAGAGAGAGAGAAAAACTTACAGATGCTCTGAGTAGGAGAGAGTAAGTCTGCCTAGTTTGGCTAAGATAAGGTATCTATGATAAAAGCAGCAAAATAACTACAGATTCAGCTGCTAACGAGACTAGTTACACCTGTGGTGAGACTAGACTACTTCCTTAGTACCGATCAGAAAGAGCATAATGCAACTGTTAATTGAGTTACTAGTATAGTTGAGTTGAAAATGAATGAGATATAATAACTAATCGTGTACCAGTCTTGCTAAATCCAAGGAGCCTATTGACTGAACTTAAAAACACTGGAGGTTGGCAGAAGCTGAATTCATCTGCTTTCCATTGTTCTGTCATTCCATTATCAAGACATAAATCTGCTTTGTGATTTTACTTAGGAAAATTTTGCTTTTTGTTAATTTTTTTCCTATCCTAATCATACTAGGCATAATTTATTAGTCCTGTACCAATCATAACGGTGGGCTTTCTCTTGTAGTTTGATTGAAAATAATTTTGTCTCATTGCAACCAGACATTCCATACCCAAGCTTGGCACCAGGATAGAGTAGTGATTCTAGCAAAGCCATATAAATCATCTATAATGAATCTGTTTAAGCAAAGTTCCAACTTGAGATCCAGACTAGCAGCAATTACGTACCATCCAGTTTTAGTGAGCACTGACCTAATAGGTGGCATGCAGATTCTTTATTTGAGCAGAAAGCACACCTCGGTTCAGTAATGGCCATACCTTTCTTGAAATGCATATCCTTTGTGTTGAGTACATTTTTCAGGAATATCCAGGTGAAGATTCTCACTTTCTTAGATGCGAAAAAGCCATAAATCTGACAAAAAGGATCCTGCAGCTGCTGTTTCAGTTAGAAATTTGTAGGTTGTTTTATCACTGAAAATGCCATTGTCTGCCCACTGCCAAGCCAGTGAATCTACTGAATTGTAGTTCCAGTTCAGGTTGTTGATTATATCTTTAATGATTTAAAGCTGATGTAGATGTGCCAATGGTGTTCTATCTGATAAATTCAATCCCAGATCCAATGCTTGCAATTGCACTTCATTCATCCTTATTTCTGGAATTGAATAGACTCTAAACTTCAAGGAATTCTGTGGATAAAACAGGATTTGTAGACCATCTGTCAAACCATCAAAATGTATTATATTCATCTCCAATTTTCCTTTCTAGACCTACAGATATAAAATCCCTGATTATTGATAGGTCTGTCCAAAGATGGGGCCAATTCTTATCAATCTTTAGCAGCATGTAAGGACTTTATTTACTTTAGACAGATTGTTTTGCCACTTGGTGCAGTATGAGATTCGTCAGACCATGATTATTAAGTATTAATGATAAGCTCTTCCATACATTTCAGCCATCTGGATGTGAAGCCATGCAATTTGAGAATTAGAAAGAGGCTTTCGCTGACACTACCCATGCTTTTCATAATCTACTTTGATCAAAGCAGCTTCCCTCTTTCCTTTGTAGCACCAATTTAACGTTTTTGTAGCAGTCATAAAGCAATCCTTAGATCTATGTTTTTCAAAAAGGAATCCATATCAATTTGGAGTCTAATGGCAACACCTTGGAATCAGCTTGATGTTAAGGGTTTCCAGAGCAATTGGTCCAAAGTCAGCTGTCTTGGGCTTTGTCAGATGACACATAGGCATGTCCTATTGTCTATGCTTTGAGAGTTGGAATTGAGCAGATCCTTTTGTGGTAAGGTGGTATGGAAATTGGCACTTGCTATTTCATGGTCATGCATATACATAATCGTACAAAGCTAATGCTGGTTCATATATGAGTTGCTCCTGCCATAAAGATACACTGAAATGCCCTGTACACAATATGTAGCATACAAGGATGTTATGTTAAAGTATCACATTCCTTTCATTAAACTTCCAGTGAGATCACAGAAAACAAAGTGACAAATGCTCGAACTAGGGATTCACACAATCTTGACAGTTCTTCATTAACTTTTGGTGTCATAGAAGAATTAAAGACGAAAATTATAGCTTATTTAGAAATTTAAAAAACTGAGAGAGAGTTTCAAGCAGTTAAAGAGGGAAGTAGGCTAAGAGGAGTGTTGGTTGATGGATGAGTAAAATAAAAATTAGAAGGTTGGTTGTAGATGTGTACTGTGTGGGTAAGCGATACGCACCTTATGAACTGAGTTATACATTATAGACACATGGACATTGGAAATTGTATAGTCCATGTGATGGTTCCTGGTCAAACTGGTGAATACTGACCATACTAGGTTACATGGCTGGTATTTGAAACCCTTAACTCAAGGCACTTGAACCTCTCTTATTGCTGTCTGAATGCCTCAGTTACATTTAATGAGCTCCATACCTCACTTCTCGATACCTGACAAAAATTATTGCCTTATGCCTTTTAATAAAATTGATATTTGGTGAATGGCACTTAGCATTTAGTCCTATCTCAGTTAATTGTTAAATTTATACAGGCTGAATGTGCTGCCTCGGTATTAAATTTCTAATTTTTCCGTTTTGCAAATTTTAAAGGTTTGTTTAAGTTTTTGATGATTCCTTCCCTCCCCCCATTCAGGTTAACAATATTGGTGGTTATCTTCCTGGCAGAATAGTCTTCTTCTTGGTACACATTTCAATGACAACCTTGTAGAAGTTACTTTTCTGCTTCCTCATGTTATATTCCACTCTGCAGTTTATTAAAATGCCATCTATAGAAGAGATCAGAATGAAGTTTTTTAACGCTATCTTTTATTCTGTCTTTCATCCTTCATTAGCCCTCTGATATGTTGCAATGATTACATTTTCTGGCTGAGTTGATAATCTGTTCATTAATTAATAGCTATCTAACTTAAAATTACTAGAGGAAATCACAGATCTTCTCCTATAGATTCTTTGGCAAAAGCTTTTGGCATTCACGCTATTTGGACTTGTATTGCAGGTGAACACCCATCTCGCACCCCGGCCTATTTTGCTCACTCGGCATGGCGAAAGCCGAAGCAATGTTAGAGGAAGAATTGGAGGAGATGCAGTATTGAGGTTAGATATTTTTGTCTCTGCAAGATATGTTATAATTATTTCATCTTATGTTGACAGTCTTGAAGTGCTATTCGTGCTAGAACCTATACATTTAAAATATCTGTCTTCTTTCAAGTATCTCACTTTTGGTGCAAGGTGGAATTTTTTATATCTCATTATTTACTACAAGGAAAAAACAATAGTTAATTCACATGATTATATCACGATAGCCTTGATAGGAATCATTACCTAAAAAATTACCCTACCTTTTTGCAATTGCAATAGTGATAGAACAAATATCCTACTATCAAGACTGCTCATCCATGCATCTATTCTTTTCTCAGTCCTCTAGGAAAAATTTGAAATAGAGCTGTAGTGTCTGCCTGCATGATTGAGGATAATTGCTTCACTTTTCCCCACTATATTTTATCTCTTCTAAACAAATTCCAATTCTCCACATGCATAAGAATTTGTTGTCTTTCAATTTTGGGGCAGTGAAGCTGGGGAACTTTATGCGAAGAAACTTGCGAACTTTGTTGAGAAGAGACTGAAATCTGAGAGGACAGCTTCTGTAAGAGCTCATTTCCTTTGGCATTCTTGTCTAAATTTCAACGTCTGTAGAGCACTTCGGTACTGCTTTCTCCACAACTTCTACATTATTACATTAATAGAATTTAGGACAATTATATATATACCATAGCACTTGGATAAAGTTGATTCACGTGAAATATATTCTGCTAGCATAGGCATATTTACTAAAATTGTGCTTATTGGTACCGTATATCATATGCATGTTTTTGTGATCCTACCAATGTTATTGAGATCAGGTAGTTTAATGATTCTTCACGTAGCTTGTAACTTTGTAATATTCATATAGAAAAAGTAGTTATATTTTCTTACAAGTATTACTTGATTATCTCAGATATGGACTAGCACACTCCAAAGAACAATTTTAACAGCAAGCCCAATTGTTGGTTTCCCAAAGGTATGGTCTATCCACACTGAGATTTTAAGCTTGATGATATAATGTGCACTTTTTAATTTTTGATCAGTTAAATTTTGCCAATTTAATGCCATCATCATTACTAGATACAATGGCGGGCTCTTGAAGAGATTAATGCTGGAGTATGTGATGGAATGACTTACGAAGAAATAAAGAAAAACATGCCTGAGGAATATGAGTATGCGACAAAATGCTGTGTTAGTTTATTCATTTTGATAAGTTGGTTCCATAAGGATGCTTTTAGTTGCTTGATTTGGAATGTTCTTGCTCTTTTTTCATATCTAAGAAACTAATAAAACTCAAGGACATATTTATTGCTTGTAAATAGTCTGCAAAAACCAAGTATTCTAACATGGAAGAGTAAGTATATTTTGTACTGTTTGCTTAATAGAAGGACTAGGTTTTACCTTCTCTTGTTTGGATAAAGCAAATATAAAAGTTTCCTCAAAGGGGAAAAGAAATTCAGAAAAATTAGTGAAAGGTTTGTTAACTTTCTGGAACTTATCCAGGAAAGTTAAATCTTGGTCTTACTCCAAAATAAACTATCAGAGAACTGTTTCCATGGGGATGCTGTGAGTTGCATAAATTAGCTCTCAACTCTTTATTCGTCGATGCTTATGCATGGTGACTTCTCCCATTAATGTTTATAGGAGCTGGTGGCAGTGGAAAATATTCGTTGATTAAGATCAGAAACCTTAGTAACTACAATTCAATGCATTGACAATATTTTTTTCTTTGAGGTACTCCTTGTACTTGGTAGAATTGAATTTCTTGGAGCACTTTTTATGCTTTATATTGTACTTTTCACTCTCTTGTTCACCTCTAGGGTGGAGATCTTTTGAAGAGAAAAAAAAACTTTTTACTCTCAGTGCTTTCAAGGCAATTTTTTTGCACTTGCAAGAATACCAGTTGATTCAATGATTTCTTCTTTTGATTATTTTCTTATTTCATTTCTTTGACCTTAATTTCATCCATGTTAAAATTTTAGATCGCGTAAGAAGGACAAGCTTAGATATCGATACCCTCGCGGAGAATCATACTTGGATGTCATTCAAAGGTTTTAAAGTGATTTGATTCAATTGATTACGTTTGTGCTTTTCATAAGACTCAAATTTACAAATGCCTCCATATCTACTTGATATGT
The DNA here is from genome assembly GCA_037834155.1 of Curcuma caesia. Taxonomy (NCBI): domain Eukaryota; kingdom Viridiplantae; phylum Streptophyta; class Magnoliopsida; order Zingiberales; family Zingiberaceae; genus Curcuma; species Curcuma caesia. The sequence goes on from JBBMKF010078128.1 coordinate 11,695, forward strand.
TTATACTTTCAGATTGGAACCTGTAATTATTGAGCTTGAAAGACAGCGTGCGCCTGTTGTGGTCATTTCTCATCAGGTACTGTCTGAATGCTTACTTCTATGGATTTTTAACCCCGAGAAATACATAACAATCCTTCCTAATATTGCAGGCAGTGTTGAGAGCATTGTACGCATATTTTGCTGATAGACCATTGAAAGAAATTCCTCATATTGAGGTATGTCAATACTTTAATTGAGGCTCTATTTCAATGTTTCAGCATTACGAGTGCAGCATTATCCTAGTATCGATAAAGCAGTTCAGATTCTTAGACTAAGTTTCTTTCTGCCCCTGTAGGTTCCACTCCACACAATCATTGAGATACAGATGGGTGTCACAGGTGTTCAAGAAAAAAGATACAAGCTCATGGATTAATTCATTTCCATGGTGGTGTGAGCAAAGGTTAACATTTCACATACTTGACAATGCTATTTTCCTAGTTAGTCACTTTTATGTAATTATGATTTGCATATTGGAAGTTAGACTCGGGAACAAGCCACTCCAATTGTAATGGCGACATTTATCAACAATAAAGATGGCTCGATACATCACAGCAATCTTATTCTGCAAATATTTTTGTGTGATTTTCTGCTTCTTGAGCAATAAGACCGTCTGTATTCGATTCATGCTTGCATCGAGTGTCATCCTGGAGCAGAAACAGATTCAAAAGGTCATTTAATGTAGCCTCAATTGCTGTTTGAACTGATGAGTCATATTGATGCCTTTCTTAAGGTTACCAAACATATTGTTAGTATTCGAGAAAGAGTTTAAATTTTGATTCTCAGATTAAAGAGATTCTGTCTATGCTGATTAAGGAAATTCAATAAATACAATAAATATATTTGAGAAGAATTTTTCCCCATAACTGCAGATTTATTTTCCACATGTTTTTTTTGTTGTTCTTCAACGTGCAGCATCTGTGACAAGTAAAGCCTGGGATACCCACCAAGAATTGCTCAACCATGTGTTATGAGTAAAAGCTCAGGCTCTGAAGAATATGTGCTTAATTATTTTTAATTCAAGTGCATATTTAAGTTCGTGTTCTTGGCACATGAAGCATTCTACTTGCTTCATGACTACTAAAATAATTAATTTATGAATGGGTGCTGGTGTTAAAATCTCAAGTGACGATTATAGGACCTACAAGTCTTGAAATAATCAAACACTGTTTATCAAAAGCCTTGAACGACCAAATCAGATAGCAATAATTTGATGGTGAGCTGCAAACCATTGTAAAAACTGAAACTTTGGCCAACCAAAACGCCTCTTTTCTACTGCAGAAAACCATAAAATAATTACTATTTATCCATTTTGGAGAATAAATCTACATCCAGATACAAATGCTCATTGTATTTAATGCCAACCATTTGACAAATTCAGCCGATTGTTGCCTTCAAGAGTAGCTAATAACCACAAACTTCAGCTTTGATGAGTGAAAACAACATGCTGCACAGGTTCAACATGAAAAAGATTTACAGGAAACCGTGAACTAAGTTCTCACTTCGACCGACTGAATGATTATAGCAATTTTTGGACAATGTGCACCTCATAATCTTCATGAACTTGATGAAGGAGAGCGAGCCGACTTGAAGTCGAACGGACTATGCAATACAATAAAACAACTTGAGTTTTCTAAAGTAATGCCAAGAAAAGCTATCTGATACCGGGTTCAAATATTTAGAGTAACAAGACATATGGATGAATATGATAAAACAGTATAAGCTATGTAAAAACAGAGGGAATATCAAATCTAGCTTCCATCTGTATCTTGAAATATTCAACTCAAGTATTCAGTTTTAATTAGGAAAATCGGAGAGTGATATGAAGAAACAAGGTATTGGCACAAAAATAAAAGGATTCAAACAGCTACTCATGTGAGGTGAGATCAACTTGGAGATTTGGGCAAGTAGATTGGTTGGTTATTGAAAACATGCTGCTTCTATAAATTCTCTCTTGTTTTTCCGTTTGCAAATCTTTCCTCTTACAATGTAAGTTCATTTTTGATCTTTATGGGTCCTTAAATCTAAGGAAATGGCATGCCACTACCCAAAACTTACCCCCATTCTCGTTCTAGTTAACATGGGTCCTTTTTGCTCCTCGGGCTACCGTTTCTAAAACTAAACAAGCAGGTGAACCACTGGTCCTTCCATTTCATCTTTTCTAGTTAAAGTGGCCCAAAATCTGGTTCACATGGAATTCATTCATTATTCAGCCAGACTTGTTTAGCTTCCTATTTTCGGGTTAGCAGTTGATTCAATTTAATTTTTAAGAACATTGCCAAGAACAGGAAGCATTCAAACATCATCCTATCAACTGAAATGCTATTTTTCCTTATTTAATCATGTATTATACCTAGTATAACATACATCTCATAGAATTCTTCTCCAGTATTTAAAATAGCTAGGGCAGGCAACATGTGGACATCATCCTATCATTTGCACAACTAAAATATTACTTTTCATTCTTTTATCATACTACCTAAAATCTAAATCCCATTGCTTTATACCAAATGTAAAATACATCACATCCTGTTTCATTCATTCAGGCTATAGTCAAGTTATAGAGGAGAAGCCATGGTCAAAACCTCGAGATGAGGGGCTAAGCACAGATTTTAAGGTAATAATTTCCCCAAGTACAACCACAATTGAGTTTCAATTCTTAACTTCAAACTTCAAGTTGGCTAGCTTAAACACTTGTCAAGGATTTTAGAAGATCAGATAACCTAGGTGAAGTTATAAATCCATTTATAGAATCTGGAAAGAATGATTAGGAAGTATGAAAAGAGTGTTCTATGGCACACACATTCTTCAGCAATGATTAAATAAAGAGGACCAAAATATGTCATAATTTTCAAAAGTTTTCTTCTCTTTTACTTCAGAGTTATATGAGCTCAATCATGGACATATTGTGCCTTTTTGTGAGCAACATGAATACTATCTTGCTGATCAAAGAAAATAGTGTCAGAAGATAATCGATGAATATGACAAAGTTTGATGGAATGATAATTTAGAAGGCATCTTCTCAATATTGTAAAAACAAACAATTTTCTTCATTTTTTTTTTGTTCACCTAGGTATCCAACTCTTATAATCCGACTAATCTTGAAGGTGGACGGCCCGGCTCCATAGACCAGTCATCAGGTAAATCCGGGAAGCGCAGGTGGATCTTGGAGTGGCAGCCCAATGTCACTAGTGGTTCAAACTCTACGGGCGTTCGGAAATGCCCAGCATGAGATTTGAACCCCCATTGCATGGGAAACAACCGTACCTCTTACCACCACACTATGCCTTGGGGGGCAAAAAAAATAATTTTCTTCATGGTAAAAGAACACGTGCATCCTAATTATCAGAATTGAGGTTTTCTGCTCAAAAAAAAAAAAAGATAATCCCAGTTAGTCGCATTGACTCAATCCCTGGGGTGACCGGCCCAGTCCCACAGAAGTTTCCCACCGGCCACCAGGGTAAATCGGGAAGAGATTTTCTGCTCAAGTCAATATAGCAAGTAACTTTATTATTATTATTATTATTATTGTTGTTGTTGTTGTTGTTGTTGTTTTTGTTGTTGTTGTTGTAACTTAAGGATCACGGCTCACATCGCACTCTAGCCATTACCCATATGAAACCTAAACAAATACTAACTAGGGCATGAAAAACCCTAATGGAGAAAAGTTACTCCATCTGAACCAACTACACTCTTATATGTGCTGTTTTATGGCAAAATTGATTTAAACTTCTACCAGTAAAGAACAAAGAACAATAGCATCCAATTAGCAACAGAATTCAGCAGGATTTGTTGGTTAAAGCCTGCACATGAAACCCAGTCCAGATCAATTTTCCCAAAATTGAAGAAACTGTCATGAAACCTTGAATGATTACTCAGGATGGTAAGAAACCCAGTCCAGATCAAAAGGGACAAATCCACGCATGCAAAAACAAGAAAAAGAAAATTGCTGCTTGATATTAAAACATCAAAAAGGTGAATGCAAAACCTTTGAAGAAATGTCACGGCTCCTCAAATGTGTATTCTGCAAATTCCTCCCTGGCTGTCCTTGGAGTGCCATCGGGAACTATGTTACTGTTGGTACTAGTGGAATATGGAGCATAGACTGTCACTGGACTGCCACGAGCATGCCGGTTTCTTGCAATTGTAGTGCTTCTGGTGATCTTCGTGAGCGCCTTACGGCCCTGAGGCAATGCGCACACAACATTCAAGATGTTCTTCAGTACACAAGCATCTCGTAGGACACACACACACACAAAAGGGGAGAAAAAACAGATATCATATACCAGTCCAACCTTGAATTTTAGCACGAGGTTAGGAATTAGCATTCCAATGGGGCAAGGTTATGCTTTAATTTAAAGAAGCAAGATGCCTTTTTTTTCGACTAGATAAGAAAAGGACAAGATTAAACTCACCTTGCCCATGCACTTCTCTAGGTGAGGAGCGAACCTTCCAGCCGTGACGGGCCGACCACAGTTCATGCAGTTGAAGGTCTCGCTAGCGATGGCAGGATGAGTCTGGCCGAAGATGTCCACCACATTTTTGCTATTTGATTCACTACTGCAGCCAGGATCCGCCATCCGGGCTTGGGCGGAGAGCCGAAGCTCCTCCTCTTCCACTTCCAGATTGAGGTCTAGGCCCAACCTCGCTATCCGATGGCATTCCGATGCGACATCCACGATGATGGATTCGAGGAGATCATCGAAGCATCGAGAGGCACGCTGGACAACCAAAATCACCAGAAAAATGAAATTTTTAACAAAGGATTCAAACAATCAAAGTCTTATGGATGTTTAGAAGATTTGCATCAAAAACCTGCTCCATGGTGACCTGAGATTGAGGGGACGAACTGCCATCATTGAGGGCGGACATACTCGAAATCAAGATGCTAACTTTATAACAGTGAAGCGAGCTCAGTGGTTCCGTAATCGATCAAAGTGCCTTAGGTTGAGTAGTCGAGGAGGGCTTCTTACCTCGCAAGCGATTCGATGATGGGGAAATACTCCAATTTGGCAAATCAGAGAGAGGTGATAGCGATCACTCGGGATCCACCGACGACGCGATCAAAGGCGGCCGTCGCGCAACGGCGTCAGAAATCGAGAACGCAGAGGCTGGAATCTAACGAGAAAGTGAACAAAAAACACTTTCTCCTTGAGCGTGTTTTAGATAACAAAAACAAAAGAAAGATAAATTTGTTTTTTATATTAAAAACGATAAAAAAAAATAAAGATAAAATTGTTGCAGAAAACAGCATTATCTGTTTTTTTCTCCCTCGCAAAAGTCCTCAAAAATACCTTTATTTTTCAAATGGCTTGACAAATACTTAAATCTAGTCAAACTTAGTCTAACTGTCAAATCTAATTTAAGATTTTTATAGTCTAGAAAAGTATTTTGCTAAGATAAACATAGAAAAACTCTAATAATAAAAAAAAATCAAATTTTAAATTTTAAATAGAATGAATATTTTAAAGGTCGAAGAGCGACTGGCAAGTCAGGATCTGGGCCGTTCAAATCCGGATTGGCTAACCCTGTTCTTTATCCGACGGACAGCTATTGCTTGGTAGGCAGTAGGCTAACGGCCCAGGTTCAAGAAAGCCATCATGTGCGCGGTTCATAAAAGCGCGAGCAAATGGTCTCTTTCTTGGACTTGGACGAAAGCCCTAAAGCGGCGCCGGCTGCAGCGATCCTCTCCCTGCGTCCCCGGTCGCCAAGGTGCTTCCTTTACTACCTTCGCTCCAATATTTCACTTCCCTGCGTCCCCGGTCTTGTTGTAGCAGTGCTTCCATAGATTTACTTCTGTGAATTGTTTTTCTTTTCTTTCCTGAGAGTGCTTAGGATCGATTGATTCTTATGCAATATTATCCTGGCTATTTTTTTACTGATGATTTTGTTTCCGCCAGATATATGTTTCTTTTATCCGAAAAATTCACTTTGAATCTTCGAACATAATGCCTATCTTTGCATTTGAATATATTGTTCTTCCCTTTTCTATGATTGAACGCGGTAGAGCTTGATAAGTCTTTGCCTTCTTAATGCTATAGGATTAGCTGGTGAAACAATGGTGTTATTTTAATTTATACGCAACAATAAGTGCACGATAAAAACACATACTTGTGCAACTATGCTGGCAACGTCGAGTTGATATGTCTAGATTGTGGTATTTTCCTTGTGATTCCTTCCTATTGTGCACATCTATAATTTGAATTCCTTCTGTGTCATTATGTAGGCTCGGTCAGCATTAGCGTCCAAAATGTTTACTGCAAGAAAAAAGATCCAAAAGGACAAGGGTCTCGAGCCAACTGAATTTGAGGACACTGTTGCTCAGGCTAGTTACAAATATTGATTCTGCCTGTTCTGTTTGCTATTATTTTAAACAATGCTGATTGCTGAAAATTTTCTATATGTTTCAGGCATTTTTTGATCTGGAGAATGGAAATCAGGAATTAAAGAGTGATTTGAAGGACCTTTACATCAATTCAGCAGTGTGAGTTTGATTTCGCACGTGCATTTTTTTCAAGCATAGAATTCTATTAATAATTCCCCTTTTCAATTTTGTTATGCAGTCAGTTGGATATAGCTGGGAATCATAAAGCTGTTGTTATCCATATACCGTATAGACTTCGAAAAGCCTACAAGAAGATTCATGTGAGGCTGATTAGGGAGTTGGAAAAGAAGTTCAGTGGGAAGGTAAGCAAAGCATGGACTTCTATTTACACCATTACTGAATTAGCCATGAAATGTTGCTCGCTGATTCGGTAGTTTATCCATTTTGCAGCTTTTAAAGTACTTTTTGGTTAGTTACTTTTGCAAGGTACATAAGTCGGGAAGTCATTGTATGATATTAATTGTCACTAAGATACTAAAAATATGATGTGACTGACATTTTATGATCCTTTACGAGAGGAAATCTCGTTTCCCTCAACTAGTAAAAATTCTTTGATACACATTCAATATTTTACCAGAAAACACTGTGATCCGAAGTCAGTTTGACATTGAGCCTCTCAGTTTACATATAAATATTTCTTATGCAAGATGCGTATTATTTTCATCATAACTTGGACATCCGTGATTGTAAGGCTGTTTGATTTAGGACAACAATCACAAAAAAAGAAAAAAAAAAAAAAGAGTTTCATAGAGGTCTTTGCCTCTGTGCATTTCACTTGCAAGCCCTGTTACAGGCTAATACAAAATAGCCATATTATGTTCCTCAGAGCTTTGAAGCCTGATCTCTGGTTTCTTGAATGCAATTGTATTTTGCTCATCCTATAGGATGTGGTTCTTATTGCCACTCGAAGGATATTGAGGCCGCCAAAGAAAGGTTCTGCTGTTGTGCGCCCCCGCAGCCGCACTCTAACAGCAGTTCACGATGCCATCCTGGAAGATATTGTGTACCCAGCTGAAATTGTAGGAAAGCGTGTGAGATATCGCCTGGATGGCTCTAAGATCATCAAGGTATATTTTCTATGATGAATTGTTACTTCATTGTATCAAAATTATTGCTTTACTTTACTCATTCACGGCAGTTAGTTTTGATCGAGTGAAATAAATGGTTTATTGTTTTTCCCCCCTCAGATCTTCCTCGACCCCAAGGAACGCAACAACACTGAATATAAGCTCGAGACGTTCTCAGGAGTATATCGAAAGCTCTGTGGGAAAGACGTGGTATTTGAGTACCCTGTCACCGAAAGTGCTTAGATTATTCGATGTGTAGTTTGGTTCAGTTACTCAATTTACATTGTTGAGAGGTTTTGCTGTTTACTGATTTCAATTTGCATTTGACTCGATAATATGTCATTTGATGTTGCATAAGCTCATTCCGTTTTCCAGAGCCAGGATCTTAATTACGTTGCTCTATTTTCCTACCATTTGGCATTTAATTTATCCAAAAATAATCATTTTAGATGAAAAATAGACTCTTTAGGGACTGATTGAAAGTCATGCTAACAGTTGAATTGGAAATCACCTTGCATGAAGATTCATTTGTAAATTGGAAAGGTCCTACAATGAGTATGCAAATACAATCAAGAAGTTAATTCTAAATGAAAATCATGATACAGATTATTGATTTCAAAATCAAATTGAGTGTTCATTTCACTAAGAAGAAAAACACTCAGACGAAAATAGATTTGGCAGTCGGATTGAGCCTTCATCAGTATTTATTTATGAATCACTGAGAACAGCTCAAAAATGAACCTCTTTGGTGCAAAAGAACTTAAACATGCAAATCTTCAATTTAAATATCAAAAGTTAATTTACAAATTAACTTAATATACTTTCGAGGGTTTATAAATTGAAAGATAAAAAAACAATTTTTGAGGCGTGTGATTTGAAATAAATGCAAAGATAACAATTATTCAAAAACTGACCAACCTATTTTCGGAAGTAAAATCTAGAGTATGTATTCCATCGACAGTTTTCATAACACTATTTAGCATAACTAATGCAACCAGACTGCAAACCAAAATGAAGTCACAGGATTTAAATAGAGGGAATTTGAAACATTGTGCATATTTCATCCACACTTCCTACAGTTGTAATTAAATGAGAAAGGGACGCCAAACCTTTCCTCCAGAAAACTATTGATTAGCTACCTGAATTCCAGATTATGACGGCTCGACACCGACGGCCCAAACGTTGAATGTCATCAAATATTCATGTGTGAGAGTTCTCAGTCAACGAAAAGAAATAAGCAATAAAAATGCGCTGATGCAGAATAAACTAGTGGATTATCATGAAGAAACCAATCAATCTCAATGTACATCGAGTTTGATTGAGCACCGGAGTTTAGAAATGGACATGGGTAATGAGATGGAGCTGTCAATAGATGTCAATATGTGATCCAGAAAAGTGAGCACCCCTGCATCCAAAAATAGTTCTAATTAAGCACATTAACTGAAATAAACATGCATATGCTAATCAAGTACGGTTTCCAAATAACAATATAACCTTACAAACTCCATGTTCTTTTTCTCAAAATCACAAAATTATTTGTGAGTTCCTCCTGCTAAATCCATATTCTTAGGACTTACAAAATCAACAGTCTTTACATAAGTTTATCATTAAGAAAATCATGCAAAGGTAACTTTTTTCCTTTTGCATACAGTGCATTATATTATTGAGCAATGATAGACTGCATGAAAATGCAGCATGAAATCCCAGCATGACACATACAAGGCATGGAGGTGGGACCCAGGCCATGTGTGTGTCATGCTTAAATTTCATGCTACATTTTCATGCAATCTATCATTTCTCTATATTATTTCTTACCTTGTGGGAATTCAAAGTTTTGAAATGCTAAAGACACTTTTATTTACAAAGATGTAGCACAGTAAATTTTTGGATAGGTTATCAGTAAATCATGTAAGAGTGAGTCTTCTATAAAGAAGGTGGCTAAAGAAGTCCTCACAAACTATTTACTTTTGCAAAAAATGCTACTATTTATATTATCAAGCAATGGCGTTCCTTGGTTGTGGAATATCAGGCTTCAAATTTATTCAATGCAAATGAAATGGTAGAAAAAGCTATCGAAGTGCTTTGAATGTAAAGAGAAAGATAAGGTGATAGTGACAGATAATGTTCAATAGCAACTCATACTCTTAGAACACAAGCATTCTTAAATGAACTTGCAAGAAGCCTAATAAACTAAAGAAAAATTCAGTTGTATACATTTAAAGCATACAATGAAAGAATTTGCTACTGATCTGGCTTGTTACTACATTGTTCTACTCAG